>JAQGBZ010000113.1:0-181084 GCA_034687125.1 Neelides folsomi
AAAATTTTAAAATATAGAAACCATAAAAAATAAATCAAAATTTGAAATAGGCCCTTACTGATATTCCAGTCCCATATGCATAATCATATACTTTCGTATGTATAGGGGATCAGTTCAAAAGTGTGAATGGTTTTTCGAATAAATTCTTTGGATGGGGTGGAGAGGATGACGATTTTATGAGAAGACTCGAGGAGCAACAATTAACTCGAATTAGATTTTCTCCATCTGGTATATTTACTATATATCGACTACATAGTATATCTTACATGTACATTTATATTCGCTAATCTAAACAAGCTAAAGAGTTTTCTAGAGTATTCAATAATATGGGATTTTATTTTAGTTGGTTCATACAAGATGATTCCACACAAAAAGGAAGCTCCGAGTAGCGACAGATTTCTGACATTAACTTCTGGACCTCAGCGATTTCAAATGGATGGACTGAGCAATTTGTTTTATAAAATCGACAAGTATTCGGAAACACCACTTTATACTAATATTCTCGTTAATTTATAGTCTCTTCACTTTCACTCATTTTTAAAGTCGATACTTTAATTTTATTTTTGAATCTCATAACGACTTGTCATTGTACCTATTTTATCAAATATTTATTTCATTATGTAAGCAAATATTTAAAAATATATAATTTAATATGAACGATAAATACACATTGTCTGTTATAAATACTTATTATCCAATATTTTATTAAAAACAAACACAAACTTCGAAGAATCATTTGTGCTATACGGCATACGGTCATCTCATACTAGCCACTAGCCATTAAAGGCATACTTTGGAAAGCACCATTCATTCACGTAAATCTGTAGTTCATGAACACTTACTGACCATATATTGATTAAAATTAAAAATATTAAAGGGATTCGAAATCTTTCATATATTAGTAAATAATAAAATAGAGGTATGTAGTATGTACATATGTATTATGTGTTTGATATTATGTTGAAAGCCTATACCGTTCCAAACAGATTTGTTCGGAGACCAGTTTCGTACATATTTGCAGATAGGATGATAGAAAATGCTCCTTATCCGCGAAAGACTCATTGTCCACATTTCGGCAGTGCAGTGATCAGGGGGTTGTGAGTCGGCGAGCACGAGCACGAGCTTGAGCTTGGAACTTGGAGCACGAGTAGGACGAACGTGATCGAAACGTAAGGAACATAAAGTGACAACTGTGAGTTAGTAAGGATTCAGTATTTTATTGGATTTCATTTCAGATAAAAGAATTTCTTCGTTCTTATTAAGCTTATGAAAATGGAAGTGTTTTTACACTCAACCAGCTAAAAAATATCAAGTTGTTTTGTATTCATGAGTCAAAATATCTTCGCGAATCAATTGATTAGAAGCTATTTATTAGGGCGAAAACAAATTCGGCAATTTAGAGTTTCTTCTCTTCGTTACTTTACTATTAAAATGGAAGTTTCCGAGTCTGCAGCAACTCCTGAAGCGAATGTTACTCCCGATAAACTATTATCCACGTTGGATAAAAATGATAGAGTAATACATGAAGGAAAAGTAGAAATTCATTATCCTTCAAATGGGAAGATTTTTTATAATCCAATTCAAGAAGTAAACCGCGATATAAGGTATTAATCTTTTATTTTTAATAATTATTTACAAATTAATATTACGATATATAGAGTACATGCAAAATACATATCATAATTATAACATTATATGAAATACGCTTAGTCACTTTTGATTTGATTTGTAGCATATTGGGGATTCAAACTTATATCAATCAAGAAGCAAAGGTAAAGTTAATAAATTTTATTCAATGAAAATTAAATAAATGTGACCATTTGATCCGAATTTAATTAATATGTGTATATCTTAATTTATTTAATTTATTTAACAGGAAGGCAAAGAAGTAAAAATCTTAGAAGCGATGGCTGCCTCAGGAATCCGATCAATTCGATATGCAAAAGAACTCGAGAATGTATCATGTATTTTGGCAAATGATTTGTCAAAAGAAGCAAACGAAAGCATTGTTAAAAACTCTGCAATTAACGGAACTGAATCAATTGTTGTTCCATGCGAAATGGATGCAAAGTAAGATATTTAATAATCAATCAAGAAAGCAGTTTTGATTTGAAATCAACTATTGCTTTAAAATTTTATTACATACTTAAATTTAATTATATTTTAACTCTAAATGATTGTGATTACCTAATTTATTAACAGGGTGTTAATGCATAGCAAGCTTCATTCGCAATTTGTTGTTGATGTTGATCCATATGGAACTCCTATACCTTTCTTAGATTCTGCTATTCAAGTAAAAAGAAATAAAATTATGCCAATTTAAGATGAAATTTAATGTGCTAAAAGCTAAAATATTTCAGTGTGTTCAAGACGGAGGTCTTCTTCTCGTAACAGCAACAGACATGGCACTTCTTGCTGGGAATAGCGCCGAGTCCTGTTTTGCAAAATATGGATCGATGTCACTTAAATCAAAGGCATGCCATGAAATTGTAAGTTTTTAATATATTTAGATGTTTTGCTAAACGAATTATTATAGATTAAATTAAATAAGTGATAATATTTAATTACAATATGTTTTTCTATTAAACTTTAGGCACTGCGAATTGTAATTTTGGCAGTTCAGGGATTTGCGAATCGTTATGGATCATATGTTGAACCGCTGATTTCACTTAAAATTGATTTTTATGTTAGGATTTTATTTAAAGTGAAGAAAGGTGCCAGACAAGCAAAAGAATCCGTCATGTAAGATAAATAAATATTGTGAAAATATTAATGTGATCGATTTCTAATTTTGAAATGTCTCTAATTTTCATTTTAGAAATTCTTCAATGATTTTCCAATGTACCGGATGTAAAAGTTTGAACTTTCAATCATTAGGAATTAAAAAGAAAGAAGGGCATTATAGTTTTGCACAAGGACCAGTTGTTGGGAAAACTTGTGAATTTTGTGATGCTAAATTTCATGTAAGGGGGAACAGAAATTTTTATACCTACATTAAAAAATACAACATTATAATATTTGTATTTTATATGACTCATATTACCAATCATGTAAATCGTTAAAGATAATACTAATTTAACTAATTTTGCTAACAAATATATATTAATTTAGATTGGAGGACCAATTTGGACTGGACCAATACACAACCAAACATTTGTCAAATCAATGATGGATTTGTTGGATTCGAAATATTCATATCTTAATACATCATCTAGAATAAAGGTAGTAATAATTGATAATATTTGATCCCTTTATTAATAATTTCATGCTTAAATAAAACACTGTTTTTATTAACAATGAATTTTTTTTACATAATTGTATTTTAAAGGGCCTTTTGAATTTAATTCACGAAGAAGTGGAAACTCCATTATTCTACGATCTCCCAGAAATTTGTTCATTTTTTAAAACTTCTACTATTCCCCTTCTTAAAATCAGGTACATATTTAAATATTTACATGTATAAAACTTCTAATTTACTATATTTTATGCATTTTAGTAGTAAATTTTCATAATAGCTCTAAATAATAAAATTGATTTTTAATAGGTCTGGACTTTTGAATTTGAATTATAAAGTTTCGTTGTCCCATACGACTCCAAACAGTATCAAGACAAATGCACCTACTCGAGTAATTTGGGACATCCTTCACGTTTGGCACAATATGTCAAAATTTGGAGATGGAGCTAAAATTCCCGAGAAATCAATATCAGCTAAACTTCTTGCTCTTCCAATTATAACGGAAGGAGTCAATCCCGATATTTTTACTTTGAGAAGAGATGCAAATCCCTCGTCTCGTTCAGAAGCACTACTTCGTTTTCAGCCAAATCCTACAAAGTTTTGGGGCCCAGGAACTCGTGACCAATGTAATTCTGATAAATTGGAGCCTCCTCAGAAGAAAATGAAAAATCAAGGAAAGAGAAGCCGAAAAGGCAAAAGAAAAGAACAAGTTCCAACCGAATCCAACCAAGAAGGTCCTCGACCAATGATTGAATAAATAACTATATTTTCATTTTTGAGTATAAAATATTAAATCTCAAGCCATTTTATTCAACATTTTACTACAATAGCCGATAACATCTTTGAAATTATTTACCTATATTAAATATGCAATACTTAAACACATTAGTATCAATTAAATGTAAATTGCTTATTTTATTAACATTAAATTCTTAATTATTTAAAACTATTAGGACATTTTTTAATATTTCACAATTCACAAACAAATGAGATGTATGATAAAACAATTTTATTGATCTGATGATCTGACTTGGTAAGTAATTTGGCCTGCTTTGGATTGAAATATACTCATAGCCAGACCAAATTGAGCAACATAGTATGAAACCATCAGTATTACCTAAAACATTAAGTACTTCTTAACTCTATTCATATTAAAATTTAATATATTCTCCTTTGAAAATAAAGTTACTCACCTCAGCATGATCCATTTTAGTATAGAACCTATCAAGACCAATGAATAAATCTGAAATTGCAAACCCGAGACCACCTATACACGAAAAGAAGATCGTCCATGTCCTCATGTCCTATTGAAAAATAGTTAACGTAAATTTTAATTTACACTTTGAACTTTTAATTTTTCACCTGCATAGACGTGACTTTTGAGAATGCGCTCCAAAACATTGTCATAAGTAGGAACGAATAAACAATAACTGCCATCATTAGTCGAAACTCTGAGGCAAAGAGGCCTGGGAGGATTACCAGTAAAACTGCAAAGCAAAACGTTACAATTCAAGTTGAAATTAGGAGCGGATTTTTAACCGGCGCAGTTTATAGCATAAATGAATTTCCCAAGTTTCCAGTTCATCCTATCGAGTCCAAGAGCCGAAATATAAAAGATCTAAAAAGTCAGTTAAAAGTATATGATTGATCAGTAATAAGATGCTTACCTATTATAGAAATTGATTTACAATTCTATGATTCTAAATTGTTAATTGTAAATTGTAATTAAGCATACTTGTGCAACTCCATAGCCAACAATGGCATAAAAGAACTCTTTAGGCCATGCTAAATACGCATCTGCGACTGAAGACGCCACGAGGCCCATTAAAATTTTCCGACTATAACTCTGACTGATAAACAAACGTTTCATTAAACTCATATTATAAATATTTATAAAAAATTAATATTATATTGTATTGTGTATTTAATTAATTAAATGATTATAATTCAGATCTTACTCATCTGTATCCGAAAGGGCGACAAAAAGACATAGGAACAAATTGGGAAGACACTTAACCCACATTGCGAGCGTCGAAGGTTCCTCAATTGGAACATGAATGACAAAATAGAGAGCAAAAGGTAAAGAGGCATAATACGGAATTAACCTCTTGCAAAAAAATTTCTGCCGAACAAAAATTGGAACAATTATAATTTTTAATAATATAATGTAATATCAAATTTTCAGTAGTATGTGTATTAAATGAATTACAGTGTTGATGTAAAGTTGATTCATAGAATCACGCCTATTTGGATTTGGGTTCCAAATTCCGAATGGAATGCTGTCTGATCTTGATTTGTTTAAAAGTCCAATACTGTTAGATCTGGATTTGTCTGCCACTCCAATGCTATTCGATCTCGATTTGTCAGCCAGTCCAAAGCTGTCGGATCGTTTTGTCATTGGTCCAAGTGTGGTCGTCATTGTGGGCGGAAAACCAATTTTTTAGGTTCCAAAAGTGAAAAATGGGGAGAGAGCACTTGACTTTGGAATTCTTTGGTGTATTCAGAATAAAAAGTAAAATTGTTCAGCCTCCAACTCATTCGACCTTCCACTTCCTCAAGATGATAGAAATATTTTAATAATGAGTGTGGGAACTTCACATCCTCCTTCTCTCCCTCCATATTCCCAGGGATTCTACGCTGCCATCAATACACACCATTGGGGTTGAAAAGTGTAAATTTCAACTCCTACTTCTAATTCACTTGTAAAACTGATAATAATGGAGGAGGAAATGAATTTGAATCGGTGCATTTATCAATGTTATTACTTACATACTTTACGTGTGTATAACATAAGCTTTGAAATAGTTTGAAATATGAAAATAAGAGGTTCTAACTTTTAACATCCTTTTTCATCCTCCATTTACATTTACAATTTTAATGAGTATTAAATGTTTAAAGTGCGTATTAGATTTATAATAACAATGTCAGAAATCTTTTTTTATCTAAATTTTATTTCTGTTTTCAAATAGTTTTTTTAAAGTACATACTTAGATTAAATCACTCCAATATTATATTTTCTATATATAATAATAGATAATCTTTAGGTATACAGTATTTTTAATGTTAATTGAGGCTTATTGTTTATTTAACATATAATTGTAAAAACGAATTTAACATATTTAATAATCTCAATATCGTGAACTAATTTTATATTGTACTTGACTTTACTTTACTTCATTTATTTTATAGTCTTAATGGCATCATAAAATCAGTATTACACTTGCAATTAATCATTGTTTGGTGTTAAGTTTAATTATTGTTAATAACATTATCTAATATAGTTACCGGTTCGCAGTTTTACATTTCGTTGGACTGCTCTCGTATGAGTGAGAATATCAGTTTGTACGTGATTTACAATATCTCTATTGATATTTGGGACAAATAGGACCAAACCACTTTAACCTGTGAAGAATGCCGACTGATTCGGAATGATAGGTTTTACTTGTATAAAATAATCCTATGAATTTATAATAAACATATTTGGTACATAAATTAGGTATAATTTGTAATATTTAACTATTTAATTTAGGTATACAGATAGATATATTGGGTAAATAATTAAATAGGTGTGCTAACAATAATTAATGCAGTGCCACTTCCCGCATTCCAATATAAATTCATATTTGATTGTGCAATAGATATTAAGAAATTAAAGGTTCCATCTTATATTCCAAATAAAAATACTTACATTTAGTCATGATTTGTGAGTGTTAATATATAAATCATATGTAATCATTTCAAATAGATAAATAACATTAATGTATACTTTACGTTTAATTACTTCTAATTGTACTTATAATACAATATGCTTAAATCTTAAGATTGAAAATATAATAGGTAAATAAAACAATGTAATGAAATATATCTATAGCCAAATAACATAAAAATATGTATTGTAACAACAGTACAGGTAGGCATACATAATATATAAATATAAATGCATATCCATACATTAATACACGGATACATTAAACATATAAATGAAACTTTATACAAGATTTCATCTAGATGATTTCCAGGACTTGAGAGGTTGTGATTAGAACGGAACAACACGCAATATTTGGATTTGTCCATATAGAAAATATGGAGTGAAAGGAGGGTAATTAATTAAATCATTTTCGTCGCTTCTGAGTATGAGGGCAAATATAAGGACTCATAAGAGGGTGGAAGGATGCGGATTTCATTCGGTTCTGCCCGAACCTCGGAGTTGAACTTAGGAATAAAGCACTGTTCCGGTGTCTCTGCTAATGGGGCTCTGATTGGATTGGCCATCATGGAGCTGAGCATGAGATTCATCTCTTCGGAACGGCTCACTTCCGTTTCATGATGAACCGCGTCCCTGAAAAATATTTTCATAACTCAATTTTCAGCTCGTCTTCTCCCCAAAAGAAACTTTCTATTTTCCAGATTCTCTCCCCTAACAAGATTCAACTTTTTTAAAGTGGAAAGTTTCCTCATGGAACAAAGTTTTGCAGACAATAAATATTTAAGAAAACTTAGTGTACTTTTTCAATGCTCAGATAAACTCAGATTCAAACAATATGATTTAGAAGAGAGGAATATTCATATAATTCATCTTACAAATGTATAAGTATGGAATTTGCATCTGTTTATTTAAACAAGAATCTGCATAAACAAAGGGTTTTCAATGCAAATGCAAGTACATGCTTACCTTCGAGTTTTAGGACTTCCGTATAAGTGAAAACCAATGAGAATGATGAGAATGACGATTCCGACGGAAGCAGATGTGGTTCGCACGAACCCCATTTTGTTATTCGCATAATATTTCCCTGATCCTCCTTCATTGGAGAAATGGGGCTCGGGTAAGAAGCCCATTTGTGTGAGGAGAAACACTTCTTGTGGACAATCGTATTCTCCGCAAAATTCTTCTCCGCGCCATCGACTACAATTGCTATCTTTTTCTCCATCACTTTCTTCAGAGTCTCCCACGTTGAGATTCCGATATTGCTGGACTCGGATTAAATTACACGTCGAACCTATAAAATTGCAAATTTTTAATGAAACTCCCAATTTATTGTAAAAGTGACAAATAAGATTTCAAGCAAATAAATTAATATACTATTGAACTTAACTTTAATACTTAAAACAAGCTTTGTACAATATTTTGAGTAGTGGTAAGTAAATTCTAATGCCGGGAAAGAAAGTTTTAATAAGTTATGTTTGCACATTAGGTAAATAACTTTTATAAGCACTTTGATTGAACAAGAGAACTCGCGGAGTTTGAAAGAAAATGTTATTTTATGAACCAAAGAACAGAACAAGTTAAGGTCCAATTATAACTTTATGTTTATTTAACAACATTAAATAAACGGAAAAGATGATTTAATAACGCATTAGCATGCAGGGTATCAATTTGAGACATCTTATACATAATATAGAAATAGTAGGTATAGTATATGCTTTATACATATATTTTATGAATAATATACATAATATATAATATCTGTACTACAAGACTACAAAGTAATACCTATAACAGAAGATGATTTGGATTAAAACAATATGTATTTACCTAGTACATGTATGAATATGATTTTTTCACCTGTATAAGAAATGAAGATGATTTGAAGGTAACGTTTACTCAGCCAATTTTCATCGTCGGCCGAAGGAGTAAATTTGATTTTTCCTTCGGCCGATTTCCAAATGTCAAGGAAGACTTCCGGTTGGCCCTTACGATTTCGACTCCGTCCATGAAGTTTCTTTAACTGTCGGCTCTGGCACAGGAAATGCTGTTCTGCTTCGCTTCCACGAAAACTCCCAAACTACACCCAATTACCGTAAATATTTAGGTCTCAGCTTTCATAAACTTTTTTTTGGTATGTTTGACAATTTTTGGCATCCATTTAAGAAGGAAACATTTAAGTGTTTATAAAAAGCGAAATATTTTTAGTACAAGCGAAACATAATTTCATTTCTTAACAATATGAGCATTTTAAGATCATACCTCAAATACTTTATTGCATTTTTTTGAGAAAATGAAATTCCAGGGCTTTGAGTCTGAATTGATTGCTCTAAGCTCAACTTTAACAACGACTTGACTCTCCTCTTTTTCATCCTCAATCGGCCTCTTTTTCAATTTAAATATACAAGGCTTGTAATAGAGACTCTCAAGAGTCTCAAAACTAAAGTTCCGTTTCTCAATTTGGTTCAAAGGGTCCGGACATAAATCGTCGCTAGGAATGAAACCTGGGGACAAATAAAGAACAATACTATTAAGCCTATTTTTCTACATTAAATGTGTAATAAATTGTCGTCGAATTGAAGCTATTCAAATGACTCCAATTAAGTTTAATGTTATTAATGTGGGGGTTACGTGTGGGCTCGGAGATTGCAATCGTTTTCCTCAGATTGATGGCGACGGTGAGCGGGAAACAGGAGAAAAGAATGACAAATGCACAAAAGACGGTGATGAAGAAGAAAACTTCATGTTCCGGCCCACTCATTATTCCGAATCTTTCTCAACATGAGATTCAAGGACACAGGGCCGGGGAAAAGTCCCGGACTTCCTTCCCACAACAAACCCCACCGACGTCTGAGCCCGGGCAGGGGAATTAGAAAATAAAAGGGGGATTCCGCGCAGGGTCCTTGTCAAAATCTGTAAAATATAGAAGGATGAATCGGATATTCACCGATAAGACCCGCGATCGTCTGCACCGAAATCATCATCATCTTCTCATCTCCACCATTGGGGAAATAAATACAGGTTGAACATGCGACGGAACATCCAGAGCTCAACATGCAAAATCCCAATTAACCCAACGAACGTCAAATGTCTCCACTTTCCTCCATTTCCCTCCACCCGATTCAATTATCCGAGTAATTTGATTATTAGAGAAATGTATAGGGAATTCGGTATATAGGATTATTTCCCCGGCCGTCATCTCCATTTGAGTTGAGTGGAGAGCGGCGCTGAAATAAATCTCATTCTTTTCATCCATTCATTTTTGTCATCTCACAGCGAGACTCTTTATGTAATTGCATTTTCTCTTGGGTGTAATTGGAAGCAGTAAAAGCTTTTAAAGCTTTCACAATTTTACCTACACACTTCATTTTTACCTTGTTCACTTGTTCATAAAAGACTACAAAGTATTATACTTAATACACTACTTTACACAATACTATACAAGTACTAACTACTACATAGGTAAGTATCTAATATTACAACTTTCATAAAATATAAATCATGCATGTAAATAAATCTTAAACCTAATTGCATTAATTTCAATTGTTATATTATTTATCTTCTTTTTGTATAAATATTTACCTTGTATTCAAAAGAGGTATTATTTATTTTAATTAATGTTAGTATTGTACCTAATATTAATTTGTACTCCCACGTATCAAATAACTAATTATCTAAATTATGCTTATATTACAAACAATTTCCTATGTAAAATACAGTAAAATGTTTCTAATAAAAGACGACAGGAGCAATAATCCGAAGAAGGAAGGATTAAGAATAACGATTATATCATGCAATTACCAGTTTTCTCTCCCTGTGACTTGATCAAGGTTATTAACTTATTTAGGGTGAATTGCGGTTTATTATAAAACTTTATACAACCTGTCTGAGTGAATACATTTGATGTCATTCAAAGTTCCAATTAAGCTGTCGAGTTCCATTAATTCAACATTAATTTACTCCAGTTTACTCCTACATTTACATTACCCGCAGTTTAGCAAAATGAGAGCGAATTTTCAAGGCATTTCTTTAATGGAAATGATGTAATAATTAATAATGTTTATTAAATAAATGTGTAGATGAATTATACAATAGTTTTATACAGGACTACAATATTATATAATCTTATAAATATGTGGATATATCTATGTATTTAAAAATTGTGTGATGCATTGGAGCCGTTTGTTAGAGTCGCAATTGATGCTGCACTACGAATTCAAATACTCACAATTAAAACAGGATAAGTTTATTAACTTCTTATCGTTCCTTCTCGGTCGGCTAATTGGATTCTCAACACTCCTCATTAACTGCACAGAATAGTTGCGTTTGATTCCAACATTTTCAAAGGCTCGAATTCACACTATACCAATATAATACACATCCATGATTCATGACTTGTGCACATGCGACGACGTAATTTAATATTAAAATTTCACTACCAAATTGAGAATCATACAATGTAATGTAATATTTATAAATGACTTTTAACATAACATAAGCATTGGAATATGAATCATACAGTTCTTAATAGAATCGTATTTTTTTCTAAATCGTTTAGTTCAACTCATAACAATTAAAGTTGAATAAGATAAGTTCCTTGCTCAATTGCGATTAGCCACAGGAAGAGAAGTTTTGAGTAAATGGTTCTTTTTATCATTTTATTACTCTTCGGTCATCCCATTATGTAAATCAACATGCAGCCTGTGAACTCTTCTCTGATTGAGACAATGTTACGATAAATTGTTTTTACACACAGTGAGATACATTTAAGCTCTTTGGCAGTTCACGAAACTCTCAGGTCTACAAAAAGGTTATCCATGTACAAATAAATGTATATGATTAATCTCCATAAAGGAGCATTGGTACAAAGGGTTCAAAATTTCCTCATTGAAGTTTTCTAGGAAGAGTCGTACATGTGCTAATTACACCGAAGACGAAAAGATTAAAGAAGGAGCTTGTGTACTCTGTGTAATTGGCATACACAATATATAAATCCTCGTAATTATGAATAAAATATTTTCACAGGGACGGCTCTGTAGGTTTTTTACGGAATGGGGGATTTCCACTTCTCTCATCCTCAATAATCCGCAGTGAATGAAGTGGAGGCGAATCCTTAAAGGTGAATTCACTGGTTATTTTAATACTTTTCTTATTCCAGTCTAATCTATTCCCCTATATGAAATTACATAAGCGAACATTAGCATTTTGAACCTTCCCATCCAATTTCCTTCACAGGGCCAAAATATTAAATTGCGAGGCCCGAAAGTGAAATTGACATTCAAATTGTAATAGGGTTTGAAAGGATTCATCCTCCAGGACCACTCGGCAGAGCCTCTGTGTTTCTCCAATAAAGGTTTCCCCCATCGTGATGGGATTCGAAAATCGGGAGTTGGGAAGGAAGCTCCGCTATATCCCTCCTTGGGCTGAGATGACTATCAGTAATTTATAGAGAAGTTATATCTGTGGACTCCTTTTTATATCCATTGATATTCCGGGGAAGTAAACTACAAGAGGATTTATATTCTGTCTGTATAAAGAAAAGGTATAAAAGCGGGACATTTGTCTCCGAATTCAATTTGACCGTTCTTTCCTCTCTTTCGGCTCATTGGATGAATCAATTCTAAAACCTTGGTAGTTTTAGCACTCCAACACTGCACGGCTACACACACTGTTCCACCCATTCGACGAGTGTTTTTTGAGACCTGAAATGAGTTTGAGTTCAATAATGAAACCCGGTGATTCTATTTCCTTCCTTCCCGACTCAAATCCCACTTTCTATGAAGTCTACGAGTGGGAAAAGTTTGATTTTGTCGGGGCTCAGAACTGGATGAAGGATTATTGGTGGGTGAGCGGGATGTTTGTCTTTTCCTATCTCGCCCTCATCCTCATCGGGAGGAAAATGATGGAGAAAAGAAGCCCAATGAAGAAGAAAGGAATCCTCGCTCTTTGGAATTTATTTCACTCCGCCTTTGCCACGCTCGCCTTCTTAAGAACAATGCCAGAAATGATTTTTTTGTTATCGAAACCCAATGGCTTTCACACTTCCGTGTGCTCGAGGTAATCTTTTAATTCACACTTTCCCCATTTCGTCAATGCGCCCATTTTCTTAAAAGGAAAATTCCCCAATAAAGGACAAAAAAGCAGCAGATGGGAAAAGAAATGAGTTGGGGAATCGTGGAATGATGATTTTGCTCTGTTAAATAGAAACAATTTGACCATCGGGACTGCATATTGGATTTGGATTGGCACATTGTCAAAAGTGATGGAGCTTGGAGACACCGCTTTCATCATCTTAAAGAAACAACCGCTCATATTCCTCCATTGGTATTTTACAATAACTCCCTTTTATTGCCATTCCTATCTTTTTGGATTTCGAGTGGGTTTATTGATCATAATCAATGTTGATGTATTTTCTTGGTGGGAAAGTCCAAGTTGATCAAATATTTTTGATCAAATAACAAATTTCGAAGGTACCATCATGCGACAGTAATGCTCTACACTTGGGTCACATATGGAGACAACGACCCTTCTCATCGGTGGTTTATGGCAAGTCTGCTTGAATTCGGATTTATTAAACTTGTCCCTTTTTAATATAAAATTGTCTTTTTATACACCTAAATTAATAAAAGCTCCAGGGGCAGTTAAAGGAATCGTACACATTTGTGAGTATAATTAAATATTGATTTCCTTGTAGGTGATGAACTACTTTGTCCACAGTCTGATGTACGCTTATTTTTTCCTCAAATCTCTCAAAGTGTCTGTTCCCAAATTTGTGGCGATGACGATCACAACTCTCCAAATCCTCCAGATGATCATAGGAATTGGAGTCAACTTCTACGCATTGTTCGCCTTAGGTGAGTTCTTATCAAGAATGTATTGATTTCGAATCAAAGGATTTGCATATATTAAGGCTTAGCCTCCAAGAATGCTTTGAAAAGGTATGGTCCTGAGTTCGTGTAAAAGACCCTTTTCCCCATTCAGTGTTCTCTCCAATGAATGTGGCGCATTTAGGGATGTCCTCATTTGAGATTAATGAGGATGATTCTTTTTCTACAGGACTGGGCCGGCCGTGTGAGAGAGAAGCCAAAAATGTTCACCTTGCCATTCTCATGTACTTGTCCTATCTTGCTCTCTTCGCTCGCTTCTTCTCCCAAAGTTACTTCCAGAAGAGGAAAATTGATTAAACACTCTCCACTTGGATAAAAAACATACACAGTTCTCATACATTACAATCTTATAAATAAATGACAGACTGTGCCAGTACACTAGTAATATGTTATTTAAATAGGTAAAGTGGGTTCTTTCACAATGCGATTCTTTTCTTCTCCCATTCAATGCGTTCAATGACATTTTCTTTTCCAAAGAACCTTTAATATAGGAATGTGCTAGGAGTAATATATCTGCATAGTCCATTGAAGAGTAATATGTTGCAACTGATGGAATTCTCTCCACGTGTTGGCAATTAGAAAATGTTAAATTTTATTAGAACACCTAAAATTAAGGAATTGAAGCCATAAGTGAATTAATAATTGATATGTATTTAAATATTTATTTATTTTTCAATTTTATTGTTCAATATAAAAACAGAATTAAAATGGATTTTAAAATGGTTAAATAATTTTAATATGTTACATAGTATGGTGGTATTTATTAATAACACTATTTATATAATGAATGGAATTTATATGATTTAAGTTATACAACATCCGGATCGTTTCCTCTTAAAGCTTGAAACTCTTTCATAACAAAATGAAGAATTTCTTGAACAAGGGCGTCGGTTGATATAATCGCTTTATCCGCCCCACCAACAATTTGAACTTTATATTTTTGAAGTAAAAAGATTCAATAAATATTATCGAATGCCATTAATATTACACAATGTTAAGGATCCTTGAAATATAAATTATAATAAACATTTAATCAAAATATGTTAATAAAACTTAAACCTCACCTCGTCCGTTGTAGCTCAAAGCGGTGAATCCAATTGCTACATATTTTGCAAATACAATTAATTTACAACATGTGCATAAAAGCTAAAAGAAAATAATTAAAACTTGCCCGTTCCCGACCATAGGCCACCTCCGATTTCCATATTGACGCATTCATGTCCGACGAAGCTGAGAGATTGAGTTGGGCCTGGGAAAGAAGACACGACGGCTGTGGCCATGTAATTTTCCGTAAAGGGTTTGATGAGGGAGGGAAACAAGGCTCCTGCTAATGGGAATAAATTGAAGATGCTCCATGGGACGGAGGAGTCTCGCAATTCACACATTTCTTTCTCGAGAGCTTTGAGTCGTTCCACCGGCTCGTTGATGCCCGTCCACAACCTCACGTACACTCCAGCCCTCGTCAAATTTTAATCTCAATAATCCGACATTCCTCCCATTTCAATAATTTGGAAGGAAAGGGAAATACCAGTGATTTCGAAGTTTATCCGGATGATTCGGAACTGGCCACGGAATCCCGCAATGGATCTTTTCTGGAACCTATACAATATAACTTTTATATTACTATTGGTTTAAATTACACTCCTAACTATACCCATATAACTCTTTAAAATATTGTTTAGTTTACATTTAATTGTTAATTAGTAAAGGAGAATAAAATTGAATTTAATGATTCTAAATAAGTGGTTATTTAAACCAATTATATGATAAATCTTCTCATTTTGAGTAATAATAAATTTCAAAAATTTGAGTCGCATTAATCATTTAAGCATGAAAG
This sequence comes from Neelides folsomi, assembly GCA_034687125.1. Classification (NCBI taxonomy): domain Eukaryota; kingdom Metazoa; phylum Arthropoda; class Collembola; order Neelipleona; family Neelidae; genus Neelides; species Neelides folsomi. Next base: position 15,663 of record JAQGBZ010000113.1, read on the forward strand.
AGAAATTTGGAGAATTCCCTGTAAATGCCATTTTAGAAGTTTGGGAGATTTAACGCAGGGGAGTTGCGAGGTTTTAAATTAATTAGTAGGATTAAAAGTTTCATGATACCTTAATTCCTTCTTGGAGCATAAAGTTCCTAATTCCTCCGGCAATAGCTGCCATAATGAGCCCAGACATCGAGACTTTGTGCATTGTAGTGATTTCCTTAAGATACTTCATCGGAATGGGTTCCAGAACTCCGCAAGAGTATTCGGACGTCATTTTCAATCCGGGCCGATGCCACTCATTGTTGTCTACGGATCTCACAAGGTGTTCGAGGAGCTCGTAAGGAGCAGAGAAAAAGACAGAAATCCCCCGACAGACCCTCATGATCGGATTCCTCACCCGCGGTTCTCTCGCCCGGCTCAAATTCTCGCTAATCCCCAATACTTTAAGACCAGTCTTGAATACTGAAAAGCTAAGAAAACAATCCCCCAATTATTTCCTATTATCATAGTAGACACAGACACCAGACACCATTATAATAATTGGTTTTAAAAAACTTCAATTAAGTGAATAAAAATTTGAACCCATCAGCAACAGCATGATGACATCTTAGAGCAAGAATCGTCCTCGACCTCACTCTGAAATTCCTAATTACAATGATTTCCCACGGAGACCTTCTTCTGGGAAATGGCTGTCTCAACAATTCCTTCTGAATAGATAATAAACGTCGATCGTCGATGATTTCATTTTTGGAACATTCTGGATAATATTTAATATGGTTTTTGATATCAAATGTAGGGTCGAATTTCCAAAAGAAAAACCCCATCCATGAAGTAATATATTGTTGCATTTCCGGCCATGCTGTAGATCCTCCCTCACGAGTCGCATTGATCACATTGTCCAAAGCTGCTCTTCTGAAGGTTTCTACGTCCACGTCGCCGACCACTTCACCACAAAACACCATGTTCAACTTGGGATTTTCATATATCTTGTCCACGGCTAGGATGGCCGACCGAGTGGCAACTATTTTCCCAATGTCTGGACGAAACCAGGGAGCGAGCTTGATGAGGAGGAAACGAAAAATGTAGACGGGGCTGAAAAGAGCAACAAGAGGAGGAAATAATATAATGGAGAGAATAAACGTTAATAAAATGACCGAAACACGAAGAACTCCGCGGAATAAAATGGTAAGAACATTTTCTCCACTCATTTTCCACTCATTAAATTTAACTTTAAAACTTTTACAAATTGATGGGTTTGTAATTGTAAAATTTATTTTAGTTAAAGTTGCAATTATTTTTATTACTTTTATTTACCACTTTAATTTTTATTACACCGCCTTTGTTCGAGCTCCACTACCTATAAACACTGCATGTATAAAAGTATTCTTTTGATAATATTTCTCCTCTCAAATTGTTGAAGTTGAGTTTTAAAAGGATTTTTTCTCATAATTGAATTTCTTATTTAATCATTCCATGTTACATTATTTCAATGTTTTTATATTCTTGGGTGTGTTTTTCTTGTACTGGGATTTGAGCTCAAAGGGGTGAAAATGTTTCATGGAAATTGATTTAACTTTAGATATTACAAAAGGGCAGGGAAAGATAAAGCGTGGAGTAATATACACTTTTTATGCTATCACTCCTTTCCTATCTTTCATGCTATCATCATTGCATTATTTTCTGCTTGCAAATGCATAAGAAACATAACTTTACTTTTTAATTTTAAGACACATTATACTTCATTTTTACCTCATAAATATATAAAGTAAATTGTACAATATCCATATTATGTTAAATGTATATATTAATGGTATAAAACATGGTTTAATAAAAATAATAAACAGTCGCTTGAGTTTTATTTATAAAACCTGAGAGTAATTTGATATTATCATACAACGTTTGTTAGGAAAAATGGTAAAGATTCATACATTTACTTCTCAGAGATACAATCACAGTCTAAATATTTGAGTACATTAACTTTAATATTCACTGTTTTATTATTGTAGTTTAGTTTATTTTAGTATTGTAGGATTAAAAAGATTTTATGGAAATAACGTTGAGCTATCAAAAGTCCTTTACTTAAGTTATTAAGACACTATAACATTAAAATAAGAGCTGTTATCGTATTTAAGCTCAATGAAATGGATTGAGTAAAGAAAGTCGTTATTGTGAGCGGATTGAAGAGAGTGTTTCCGAAAATCAATTTATTTATTCCATTATTTTAGAAGGGGAGCTGAAGGGCTGTCAACTCCAGTGAATCTTCCAAGATGTAGAAAATGAAAGGAAGTCATTGAAAGTGGAGATTAGGTGGGTTGTTGAAACTTATTCAGCCCCTGTTAAGTCAGATACGTGGAAACCCTTCTCTGCACAATGGGAAACTTCTAAACATTCTTTGTCCTCCCACTCGGAAGCTCAAGACAAAAAGGGGATTTTAATTACTTGGATACTTTGAGGTGGAAGGAGATTTCAAAGGGACTTCTTTCACTAAATTCATTTAAAATCTAAAGCTGTAGAACATTTTATAATAATTATAACTAGACATATAATTTTCCTATATATTAAAGAATGAAACTAAAACATAATTTCATCTTTAGGCAATTTTATTCCTTTGATGGCATTTGATGAGATTTAGAGCAAATTCTTGTAAAATATGAATAATCTATCACTATAATTTAAGTATAGTACTAACAAGTATTTAATGCATATTTTATAATTTGGTTTATATTGGCGGATTAATGTTAAAAGTTAAAATAAATAAATAATATGGCATTATTTAACAACCCCTCTTAAATAAAACATGAGATTTAAGTGGATTTTAAGTATTGAATCATTGTATTAGAAGTTTATGAATATTGGATTAATTTTCAAATAAAAGTTAGTAAAATACTTCAAACTAATTTGGCCTTTCATATTGAGAAAGCTCCCTATAAAGAAAATTCTTCCCAAAAGCCCTCATTAAACTTTCTCATTAAAAACTTTGAGATGAATATTGCTCCTCATCCATTTACTAATAGTAATAATGCCCTTTTCTTAATTTCGCATACTTCATGTCTTGTTTTACTTGTGTAGGCTCCCAGTAATTTTATATTCTAACAAGAAAGATATAGACATTACACGTAGTACTATATAATATCTTATAACAGCGTGTTTTGTACTCATTTAATTTCAATAATTCTATACTAGTAGAAATAATGGTATACAAAAGATGGTCATTTTAATTTGAAGAGATTATGATAGGGATTTAAATAATGATCGGATAAATTTGTTTGCTCAACAACCCAAGAGTTTAATGAAATGATTCGCAAATTGGTTCAATAAACCGTAAAACCTTTTAAGGTTCGGATCATTTGAGGTTTCATTTGAAAGGAAAAACAATTCCACCGTCTCTGGTTTTTTTTGTCTCAAACTTGCCGTCGAGAAAGTGAAGGAGCAAATAACAAGGTTTTTAAAAGTATTAGCTAAAGGTTTAACACACGAAGCTGGAAGGTAAAGAAGACTCATCGTGTAATAGTAATGATTATAGAGATGGGAATCCGGTTTGAATAAGTGGTCGGATGGACGGACCTTGTGGAAGTCCAGTGACCTGGTGGGTCAACGGCATCTCCTAAGATTCCTCCAGGAGACTCGCAAAAGTCGTTCCACGACTTTTTCATGTTGACCTCCCCGAGAGAGAAGGAGATTTTTCGAGTCCGCCTCCTTCCTATATAAGACCCCCGAGAAATATCCGCTGGTTTCGACAACTCATTACCCGAAGGAGAACACAACATCACAATGCACACGTACTTCGTAAGTCCATACATTTTAATATAATTATTTCATTTTCATTTTCATTCTCATTAAGTTTTATTTATTATATTATATATCATTAACTATTTAACATTAAACACGAGTTCACTAATATAAATGTTTTACAACATAAAATTAAGTTTTTGTTTTACTGAATTATTCGAGTACTCGTACATTAAAGGATTGTTTTGTTTGAAGGTGCTGCTGCTAGCAGCATTATGGGCGGCTGCTGACGGGTATTATGGATATGATTACCCGTTAGGAGACTCGACGTCCCTTGAAGACTATTACTTCTACCCTGCCGAGGAGTCGTACATGGTCGACCCTTCCTATTCCCGAACAGGAAGACATAAAGGCAAGGGTTGGGGTCAAAAAGGTGGCTGGTGGTATTCATGGGGACCTAAAGGATACCAGTCAGGCTCTTGGGGAGATCCTTGGCCTGAAGGTACTTAAACACATTGCGTCACTTTTATTTTTTAAAACTAACACCTTTATTCATTTCAATTTCAAGTGACAAAAAGGATCTTACTAACCTCTGAATTCAGGGCTCATAAGATGTATTTTAACTATTCAATCAAGCTTTGTGTTAAAAATATACATTTCACGTGTATTTAATAGAATTGTAAAATAGAATCAAGTATTTTAATAAAAAAGTAAAGTAAGCATTTTAGTAAAATTTTGGTTAAATTAGATGTATTTTTGATTAGTTATCATTTGATAATTTTGTTTAGTTTTATGCTGTAGAATTGAGTCTTTCTTTATAAAATATAACAAGGAGCTGTGTTTAATGTTTAAAATGAAACTATAGGTTGGTCCGGCGGTCATGGAGGCCACGGAGGCCATGGAGGACATGGAGGCTGGGGTGGCTGGGGTGGCTGGGGAGGTCATGCCGGACATCATGGAGGACATGGACACGGTCACGGCCATGGAGGACACGGAGGATGGGGAGGTTGGGGCAACCAAGTTCACTACAACGGCGGACACGAAGGCTGGGGATGGGGAGGAGATCATGGCGGTTGGGGAGGATGGGGCGGCGGAAAGAAAGCCCAGAAAGCTAAGAAGAAGGCCGCCAAGAAGAAGAAGAAGGCGTACAAGAAGGCCCACAAGAAGGGAGGTGGATGGGGATGGGAAGAACCCGTAGTTCACCACTTCTACCCACCAAAGGTAAAAAAACTTTTATTAATTAATCAACTTTCTCTATTCAAATAACGACTAAATTTTATATGCTGCTGTGAAGACCATCAAAGTTAAAACTTGATTTCTAAACATAAAAACTTGAAAGCATTCATTGTTAGACTTTTGACATTTTACATTCTCGTTTATTCCGATTTTTACCATAAGCCTTTTTATTGAAGTTTTATTCCTAAAGAAAGCTCATGGGAGAAATGGAAATATATTTTTATAAAAGTATTATTTCTACCTCTGGCCATGTTCAGCTTGATGTATGCATAAAAGAATGAAAAAAGGTATTTATTGGACATAAGATATTAATTGCGTGTGTAAACTATAGGTTAATGTCCATCACCCGATCCAGACAAGTGGTTGGGGTTGGAACCAAGGCTGGGGTTGGTAAACTCCAAAGGACGACCCAAAGGAGAAATGAAAATGAATGGAGAAAATCCAGTTGGTTCAGTTTTTTTCCTCCTTCCAATGAATTTACAACCAAACGATAAATGGATGGAAACATCTTGAGACTTCTCTCCTCCTCCTCATTACTTATTACATTCCCCGATGTTCAAAACTCTATTCGCTCCACTCGGGATTCCAGGCGAGAAAAAACTCTCAATTCTGCTCAAAAGGACTTCCTGAGAACAATTCAAATTTCCTCAAATTCTCATCAATTATAAGATTTTGAAGAGTCACAAGTTATTATTTTTGGCAAATTCCCAGTGTACCTTGAATTATACGTAATGTATCAGATATGAACAGTTAAACCTCTTTCTTATTATTTAAGTATTACAAACAATGAGTGGTATTCAAATTATTCAATATGAAATAAACTATTTGAAAATTAAAATGAAGTTTTTTTTATCATTTTTAATATTTTCATGATATATTGTAACATACCATAACATGTACATTTATAATATAGGGATTTTGTATGTATGTCTTTCATGATATGCATTGATATGCAACTTCTAATATCTGTAATAATAGATATGTAAAATGATTTATAATATACTACCAATTGTATATTGGTATATCAGCTATGCAGTTTAAAAATCATTATACCTAAGCCCTATTAGGTGAATTAAGTATTTAACACAAATAAAATAAATATCTGTACTTGTAAACTACTCTACATATACCTAAATTAAACCTAGAAGGCCTTTTACATTCAATGTTAATCTTAGTTTTAACCCAAATAAACTTTCACTAAATACACATACGAAAAAAGGTATCAGAAAACCTGCTAAATGATAACTCATAACGAAAGTAAACACTTTACCAAATAATTGGAAAATGTCGTGATTTTGATATGTCTTAACGTTCACAATCTTTCCATTTCCTCCCTCTACCCGAACCAAACTGAATTGACCCGAAATTCGGTCCGGGCAACTCATGCAACGTTGTACGTATATTTCTTCTATACAGTCTAGGCAGAATATAAGAGACGAAGAAAGATGAATCGATAGTCTACATATTTAACCTAACCTAACATCCTTGAAATCTTTCTTCACATTTAACAATTCCTCTCGTTCACTTTCACCCAAAACATGAATATTATTTATTTAACAGTCAGTTGAATATTGAATAAAATAAATTGCGTTTGTTCACAATGTTCAAAACTTATAAACTCCGTATTCATAATGATATGAAAATATTTGTTCAGTGAAATACAAAAGTTGAATAATTTTTTTCAAATACCTTATCAAAATTTCTCAACCCAATGAATCGTGAAAGAATCAACATCTCAAACAATAATTTTATTTGTTCCAAGTAAACATAATTTACAATTATGGCTTTCGGGACTTTCACTTCACATTTGAGTCTCGTAGGATTTAAAGGACTTTCAATCATTTTAACCCTCGCTTTCAATATCAACTTGACAATTGGAAAATCCTTCATTAGAACAAGTACGCAATATTTTAATCAATTTAATAGAAATTAATCAATGATGATTTTATTGTAAATTAAATATTTGAATTGAATTCTAAATGTAAGGATAAATCTACATCGGGTGTTTTTGTTCAAGTAAAGGGTATTTATTGAATTTAATAAAATATTTTCTAATAGGTGAAAATGATTTTTATTATCAAGCAGCAAATCTTCAGAGTGAAACTTTGTGCCCGGATCCCCTCAACATCTTTCCATCTAAAGAATTCAATTTCCAAACGCTTCAGCGACTTTACTTCAGACCATGCATCTTTGCCGCAGAGGGAAACGATAAACTTGTGAAGGTCGAAGTGAGGGCAATTCATTCAGAAGCCGAAATGTGGGATTTTAAAGATCTACCAAATTCACAGACATGTCGTGATATTTACAATGTAATTAAAATATGACGCATAATATTAATTTTTAATATATGGTAATTTACATAATATGTATAGGTATATTGCTTTTTTATCTAACTTTTATAAATCCACTTACCTATTCGTTTTTATAAATACTAGGTGAAAGTATTCGATTATTGAAATACTAATTGATATTAAATGAACCATATTGTCTTTTTATCCAAATGACACATTTTACATCATTGAATGCCTAACATTAAATACCTAGTTCTCAAAATAACTGTTTTTGAAATTTTTTTTAGTTTGAGCCAATTTCTCGACAAAACGATATAGAGAAAGTTACTGGCCCATTTCTCATTTGCAAGAGCCGAAAATTGAGGAAATACGAATATGAAAATGACAACTTCTTTGACATTTGGGACGTTCAAGGGAGATTAAAATTCTACACAACATACAATATTTGGGAAGAAGCCAAATTCTTTCAAATCATTTTCATCATTTATGAAGGTAATTCACACTCTTGAACATAACTCGATGGTCTTTCAGATTTTATTAGTAACATTAACATTGAGTAACATGTTTTGTATTTTAATCCGTATATGGTTTACATAAACCTTATAAACCTTTGTGTTAGAATAAATATTTTAAAATGTTCTTTACACAATTAAAAAATATTTTAATTTTTAGAATATTCTTGTTCAAGAATTCAAGTTCAGCAATATGCGATCACTTCATGGTGCAATGCAACTCTTTTGAGTGAATTCTCATCCACAATTTGTGCCCATTTTAATTGCTCTCAAGAAACGGCCATTATGGAGAAAATAGGATTCCTACCTGACAAAAATACCGATTTTCCGCGTTACAGACGAAATTTCATTGGGAAGCTCAGGTGGATTTTCAATACAAATACAAATACATTATCATTTTATTAAATATTTAATGAGCCTGTTCAATAAAACATTTTTTTAGTGTTTTGATATCAAATATCACGTCTTTGGCTCTTTTCATCCTTGTGGCCATCGTCCTTAAATCGCTCATTGTTCGATACCTGAGGTAAATTGAATTAACTTAAAAGAACAACTTGATGACATTCGCAATATCTCCAAGTGTATACATTGAATGTTTCATTATGGCTTGAATAGGAAACCATATGGGATCTACGGAATGTATCCGAACAATAGTCCGGACGGTATTTCTCCCTCGAGCGGCGGAACAGGGTGGGGAAGTGAAGGCGAGCGTCCTCATGTTCACCATCACAGGAGCAGACGGTCGACGACACCGCCGAGTCGACAACTCCCTCGGACAATCAACCACTCTGCACATCTCCCTGTGGATCTCGAAACTCCCCCGCCAGCTTACGACTCACTTTCGCCTCCTTCTTACTCGGAAGCCACAAAAACATAAAATAATATTATTCACAATTCCCGTTCAACATTGCAGCAATATTAGTATTAAATTAATATTGATCTATTAAGAATTTTAATTTAATGAGTTCCATTAGTGCCTATTAAGGATTAATGTATTTATTTAGGTATAATCATATATCACTATCACTGATATTGTTGTATACAGTAAACAATACAGGTAGTATTATTTAACTTATTTGTTGTTAATTTATTATAGGTACATTATTACATTATGTAATTTATGTATGTCATTGAGTGATAAAAACCTAATATATTTTATTTCGAGACTTTTCGAATTGATACTCATGAAATATTTTATACAGGTATCCGCGCTTATACCTGTATTATTTCTTTATACTTTGTTTATTTTAATGCATTATTAAATATTTTTGTGATAGATCATTTATATTAATTATGCTAGTAGGTACTTGAGGTATTTATTATTTGTGCTTAATGGTGGTAAAAAATAACAAACTCTTGAATTTATATTAAGCACTTGTCAATTATAATGGCGTTTGATCCGAGCTAGTTAGCTCACTTACTGTGAGTGTTCTGCGTGCTTTAGTATATCGTAAATCGACTTTAGATTAGGCATTTTACAAAATTACAAAATTTGAATTGTAACATACTGTAATAATTAATTATACATTTATAATCAAAAATCAAATTAAAAGAAATGTAAAAAATGTTATAATATAGTAATCGTTAAACACTTAAATTATTTAAGATTTCAATGTGTTATACTACTTATGGTACTTATACATGTTATATGATATATGATGTTAATTAATTATGGAATTTGATTTATCTAAATGTAACAAAATGTTAATTATAACGTTATCAATAAAATAAATTCGATTTACATATTTTTCGCTGTGCCCGTTTGTATGTTATCCATCCATACATATATACATATTGTCCACATATTGGCCACATTGGCCAGAAATCATTTAGTTACTGTAGAGAAAAATATATGGATTCAAAACATTGATTTCGTTCACCCTGAACGTGTTGCAGAATATTTGCACAGTTGATCACATTAACAGCCATCAAAAAATGTTAAAAGAAGATTTTTAATACATTAGTAGTTTACATTTGTTAAAATATAATTCATAAAATCGATTAAAATGTTGAAACTTTGCGTTACAATAATGGCTCAATTTGTCTAAAAAATTATATATAGAAATACCATATATTTCAAATGATTGTCAAAATTTTGAAACGTAGTATCAGAGCAATCAGAAGAGACTCAAATTCAACTTATTTTATTGCCGGAATTTTTTTGGGGTTAATAATATCTTTAATTTTTTACAATATTCAACAAACTCAAAGAATAGCAAGCAATTTATTAGCAAAATTGAACAGGTTGAGATTTTACTCCTTATTTATCTAAATGTACCTAAATTTACCCAACATTTTTTAATCAACATTTATTAAAGACCAAAAGAAGAGAAAGAAAACAAATCAATTTATCGCAAAGGTCGAACCTTAAATGGTCAAACTAAAATAGCAGAAGATTTGAAGGAGAAAATAAGAGTTCTTTGTGTGGTCGTGACGAGTCCATTTGACCACGAAGAGCGAGCAATTCACGTTAAAAGAACTTGGGGGAAAAGATGCAACAAACTCATTTTTGCAAGTTCAGAAGATGGTTAGTAGATAAAATAGCAAAATATGCATTAATTTAATTATAAAAAAATCATTTTTATAATAAAATAAATTTTCTTTTTAACGAATATAAAAACCAAGATAAAATGTTATTAAAGATGAAGATTTGGGAGCAATAGGGCTTAAAAATGTAAAAGAAGGACATGAAAACCTTTGGGGGAAAACAAAGGAAGCGCTCAAACACATTTATGAAAATCATTTACACGAGGCTGAATGGTTTTTAAAAGCTGATGTTGATTCTTATATTGTTCTTGAAAATCTTCGATTTATGCTCAAAGATTTCAATCCAGAAGTGGCTTATTATTTCGGCTGTAAATTTCGTCCACATGTCAAACAAGGCTATATGAGCGGAGGGGCAGGTATGTTAAAAATATAAATTCTTCAATAAATATTAATTACATATATAATATAATATTTCCATTTATGTAATTTTATCAAACATTTTAAAAAATGTCAACAGGTTATGTATTAAGTAAAGGAACGTTGAGAAAACTTGTTGAAATTGGATTTCCAGATCCAACAATGTGCAAAACTAATTCCAAAGGAGACGAAGATGTCGAACTTGGTTATCATATCACATATCTTCTAATTATTTTAAATAAATCAATTAAAGCGTAAAAAATAACCCTATAATATTGATTTTTCTCAGGCCATTGTCTGGAGAATCTTGGCGTAAATGGCGGAGACACTCGAGATCAATTTGGCCGCTATAAGTTCAACGCACTTCCACCTGAAATGCTTTTATTTCACAATCCCTCTGGTTGGCAAAATAACGAGTGGTATACGAAGTTCATCTATTATCCACAAATGCTTGTAATTCGGAATACAACTATAGAATTAAACATCGGCTATCTTTAAATCATTAAAAAAATTTAACTCTGAATGATTTAGGAGGCAGATTGCTGTTCAGATGGTCTCATATCTTTTCATTACATCACGCCTTCGATGATGTACACAATGGATTATTTAATCTATAGAGTCATCCCATATGGACTTAACATTGAAAATCACAATTATGAGTAATACTTAATTTTCAAGAACTGATAACGAATCAATCTAGAGTATACCTAGTTATCATTATCATTTATTTGAAATATAATAAACAAAAATATTATAGGAAAATCTGACATTGAGATTTTAAGATTAATTAAAAAAAATTAAACTACCTACACATAAATTGTAAGCCTTTGTACTTCCTTGTATGGCATAAAATGCTTAACATACTTAACAATAAATTTCGTTTACACGAATAGCAATTTTGAAAATGATTTGTGATTCCAAATAAGGGAAACGTCATAATAATAAACCTACATATTATGTGCATTTCATAAGGAACAAGTTCATTTTTCCAACTATGACATTTGGGTTCAAGTGCTAACAAGGTATGAAATAAAAGCCTTCATACAATAATCTTACCATTAACAAGTAATAATGAGAAACGGCCGAAAGCTAATTAAGTCAACTATTTACGTGCCGAACGTAAATTTGATTCATGTAATGTCATCATTACAATAAAGATCCTCTACATCATGAGCTTCTTCTCGTGCATAATGCATTCTAGCTATAATCTCCAGATAGAAATATAATATAAGGAAAGGTGTAATATATATATACAATTTTCTATTCCTCCAACTCCTAAATGCATTTAAAGACATTTTTCTTCATTTGCTCCAAGTTGGTTGAATTGACAGTTGGGATTTTTCTCAATGTTAAATTATTTCTTTAATCTTGTTTAAATCCCATTATCAAAAACTGTAATATAATAGATTGTATTTAAGTAATATTTTGTTTTGTGTTTATTTGAACTCAAAATAAGCTACAATAATATTCACAATTCATTTGAAGTTTAAAGTTTAATGATGAATTTAACGGACAATAGTCAATTAGAAGAAATGAAAGATCAAGCTGAATATTACACGTTTCACATCACAGTTCCATGGATCGGGTTTACACTCTTTGTGGCTTTTCTCCCTGTTGTCTTCATCATTCTCATCATCATTTTCTATAAATTCTACACAAGGTGCTCCTTATCAATGTAATTAATAGAAACTTTTCATCATTATTCTATATAATAATTCATCGTTTTTTTATATTATAATTTTATAATTCATAATCAAATTGGATTATTTATTTTATTCCAATTTTTATGTAATACTCGTATTTTGATATTAGATAATTAATTTAGTTAACCTTCATTATCACGCTGTTTTATTATATCTGCAATACAGATATTACATTCTTCTCAACAATATTTACTAGTTATAATGCTTAAATCCCCTCTAAGTAATAAGAACAACTGTTAAATAATAATTGTCATTAAAATGTTTATTAACTGAGGAAGTTCTTTTGTGCTAAAGGGAAGACGATGAAAGAATCTCGCGATGTTCGAGTGGAAGCAGCACATTAATCTCCGCCCTTTCCACTTCCTCTCTCAAATTGCGTAAGGATGCAATTCTCCTCTTTAATAAACAACCAGATCCCGTACTCAAAAGAAATTCATCTTATACAAGCAACCACGAAGGTCAAACTCAGAATAATACAATTTGTGAATCATTTACAAATTAAATGCTTAAAAATTATTTTAATAATGTTTGTTTTATATAGTGTGTTAATAAATAAAGTATTAATAAATAGGACGCTATTGGGGAGTTTCGCCGGAGAGTTCTGTTGGCCAAAATTCATGCGGGTCGGAGAGTGACGAGGAGAATCGTTTGTGCTCAAACACATGCAAGAGCATTCTCCACCATCATCATGGATCTTGTTTCAGACTCCACCAGCATCATGTCAAGTTTCGCGAAGAAGTTGGAGTTCACTTAAAGTCCAACACTGAACCTTTAAATGGGCCAGAAACATAAACCCAATTTCCAACATTACGTTGTTATAAATTGTAAACAAGGGATGAACTTCCTCTAACAAACTAATTGAATCGTTAACTTACATAATACGTTAATTGCACGAAAAAATATATTAAAGGGGTGATTAAAGTCACATAATGAGTTTTATTGTTTCCAACTCTGGTACAGATACAGTTTTTCAACATATTTCAATAATGCTTAAGGAAATAGACTTAACATAAAAAGACAAAAACGAGTTGTGACTTTGACACTTCATTGCTACAATTCACAACAAAGAACATTGGCCATAAACGATGCAAATGTATGTCGTTTCATTAATCGCTTCATTGCATCAAAACAAATAGAAAAAACTACACTTTATTTCTCATTTTACAAGATGTAAAGATGCAAAATGAAAACAATTATTATTAATTGGTATTGGTATCAGACAATTTACAGCGACCATATTTATATAATTATTTAAGGTAGTATAATTTAAATTAAAAACATTTTATGAAGAAATAAAGCATATACCTTACCTAACACATTATGTATGGTTTATGGCATAATAAATAAAGGCTGATCTTCGGATATGCTGCATTTCTTGGCTCTCACCATGGTGAACAAAACCTCACCATGGTGCACCATGTCCATGGTGAAGACGCGCCAAGAAATGAAAACTGGGAATCGGAAGATTAACACTAAACTCACCATGGTGAAGAGGAATTTTGCGTGGTGCACCATGAAAAACCATGGATTTTGCATGGTGCACCATGGTGTGCAGCATATCCGAAGATCAGCCTAAATAAATACATGCACATGTCATCTACAGGGTCCCTCTTAATGTTTTGCCTCTATCTTAGGATGACTTCTAAATATCACATATTTTTTCATTCATTTTCAGTTCAGACCTTTTTTTTAATCACAAACATAAGTGACTTTATTGTGAAACAAATAAAAACACCAACACAAATTAGATATCCAGGGAGTTCAACAATTCTTTCCGAATCATCAATTTGGGGAATTGATTTTGCCGACTCTGTCGTTTTGAAAATTCGGTTTTCTTGCTTGATAAATGAAGAATTCGTCACTGGGTGCCAAATGGATGGAATCTTCTATCCAATTACGAAGATATTGACAGAACCATAATCAGTCTTCAATATTCGCTTTTGACTTCTTTGGTTTTTTGATGACATGAAAGGGTTTCATCCCTTCTTTCTTAAGAAATCGTCTCGCGGTTTCAGAACTAACGATTTTGCACCGCTTTAAAGCAATTTCACTGGACAATGTCGATGAACTTCTTTTTGAATTTTCTAAAATGATGTCTTTCGGCTCTTGAATCATTTTATCTGGTCTTCCAGATATTGAAGTGTCCATTTTACACGTATAGTAAGTTTGTTTCCATGTGCCCCTAACCCATCTTAAGTTCTTTTTCAAACTGTCGGAAATTCACTTTTGCGTTATGAATATCGCGCCTTCATCTTTAGCTTCTTTCCAAGCTATTGCTTTAATTCTATCAATGTAACAATTTTCCTCTGAATCGTTAACAAGAGGCATTGTAAAAATTAAATCCAATAACTTTTATTGAGTTTAAAATGATACTCATTTTTGCATTTTCAAATTATATTTTTATACGCTTTATTAAAATTTTTCTCATAATTCCCATATAATATTTGAACTTTGACATATCATGATGAAATTATACACCCTAATACAGTTTTTTGTGCTCTTTCAAATGGTATATGGCTCATCTTTCTGAGATATTTAAAAATCATCGGACGGATAGAGGCAAATCATTATGAGGGACCCTGTACTCTATGCATGTATGGTATGTAAAGTATATTATCTAATATAAATAATTTTTAAGTGGATTAACAAATATAAAATTTTTAGGGTATTTTCACATTATATGGGAATTTTTCAAGTATTTAAGTAACATACTATTTATTTATATAATGCTATAGAAGAAATAATTCTGTAAAATTGTTGGCTTTTGTTATGTTATGAATAATCTCATTACGAACATAAAACGGTCTTGTTGATAGTGAATTAAATGAAAATTATACACTTTTGGACTTTGTTCCTCTTTCTCTTTGTAAACCACGTATTTAAGAGCACGTAGAGTCTGAGGTGGATCGAATGAAGGACTTGAGGGCTTGACAGTTGATAGACACTAATGGAGAAGGATATTTAATGTTCATATTACAGCACCGAAATTACACGAGTTAAGAAGCATATTATATTCCTCTCGACGTTTATGTAATTGTAATCCATGAAGGTTGAAGACATTTGTAATTCCATGTTTTTGTTCAGGTATTAATTCTATTTAACTTCTGCCTCATGCTGACTAATGATGAACTCTAACTGCTTAACTGATTACTGTGTTACTGACCTCAGTGAAGCCGATCCTGTCTCGAAACTCTCAACGACTCTCTGACCAAATATCCTTCAGCATAATACTAATTTTGCATCCTCTTATAAAACTAAATGACTTCTTTAAGAAAAGCTTTCCTTAACAAACTAAAAATAATTTCAGCAACATTACTGAATTGTTTAATTTAAATTGAGAATTAAAAATCTTTAACTAAAATCTTTAACTAAAGGTACATTAATGATTCTACTTTACCGGTGTGCAAGTTCAAAGGAGTTAGAAATAGGAGCAACATTGTTGTATACCTAGTATACCAAATTATTAGTTCAAAGGTTTCATATTACAATACAGGTAAACATACTTAAGTATATTATGGTAAAGTACACCTTTGGATATATTACAAATATATTATTTCGAATATGTATTTGACTCTCCCATCCGGCTTCCATTGGAGAGAAAAATAAAAAAGATGAAACCTTGAAAAGGGCAAGGCCACATGGAGCAGGAAGGCTAATGACACCCCCAATTCCCCCAACTTGCTCTTTTTCTCCCCGCACACCTGAACTCTAAAAAGGACCCAAAATTCATTTTACTTTTGTGTGGTTCTCCACTTACATGGATGGTCAAAGAACTTTTGCACTCCTACTTTTTATGAGGTTTAATCCTTTCCCCAAACTTTAGTAGTTCTCCAGTTTCAATTTCCCTAAGCTTCAGTTTCGAATTTGAACAAATGTCTTAAAAATAATAAAAGTATACCCTTTGTCATGTATGAGCCAAAGGTAAATAAAATAGAGGTAAGATTTTATGCTTTTGGGGTATTTTTACATATTTTCCACCATTATTCATTTTTAAGTGGGAAACCCCAACTTTTAATTTCAAAGCGGAAAGTTTTAAAATAAAAGTTTAAGGGCCCGATGAGGAGGAGGTCAAGTTGTTAAAATAAGGGAAAAGAACATGACAAGAGCATGAGATTTTTATGTGCTCGAATTGCAATTTGGAACATGTTCTGAAGGCATTTTGCCTTTTGCTCTCATATTTCCTCGAAAAAGATTAGGAGTGTAAAGGGAGGAACATAAACCTACTTATTTGCTTCAAATGTCGCAAGGAAATTGGGGGAGTTTGGTAAGTCCATTGTTTAAGAAAAGTCTCGTTGTCCCGTTAGAGTCTTTTCGTGGTTCAAAAGTTAAAACCCTTCACGAGAAATCCATTTCAAACCTCGTTATGTCATTATATAAAGTTGAGCATATTAACACGTCGGACCTTAATGTTCAAAACCATTCAATTCTCTTTAAATTCATGTTGTGGTTTGGTATCTTTGAAAGACAAATTGCTCCACGAGATCTCATCGTCTCAAAATAACAAATCCAAAACAAATATTTTTTTCTCTGTAAAATTGAAATTAAATAAAAGCAAAGTTAATATCATTGTTTTAAATCACGAACTTTCTGAATAAGTGAATATTCTTTATTGTTTGGTAAAAGAATGCGAATGATTAAATTGCCTTAAAAGTCGTTAGGCGTTAGAAAACAATAGAAATGGAAGTTTATGGAATTTAATTTATTTATGAATTGAGGGGAATTAGAAGTATTTCATTAAACTGTAAAGAAGCGAAGGAAGGTGGAGGACCAGAATGGATAATATAAAAAGAAGAATTGTAGGAAAAGGTTCCCGTTAGCAGTCGAGGAATGATGATGGGAGTTACCGATTTTTTCCCCTTCGTTCCTTTTTCTTAGACGTGGAGGGTGAATGAGTGAAGTGAGTGAAGTCTGATGTCTGATGGAAAAGCGTAAGGAAATCACGGAAGTCGCCATTTACAACTTCACCTGCTCCCCATTCTTCAGTTTCCTCTCATTTTTCCATTATTTTCCTCTCAAACAACTCTTTTATTAACATCATTTATATTTTTAATAAGCAAATCATATTTTGTAAATATAAAGCGATCACTAAATTAATCATTTGGTTATTTAATGATAACTTTACGTATTTACCTAATTAATAAATTACTCTGGAACATTACTAGCATGTGGGAAAATAAATAGGCTAGTTAAATTTGAAAACATACAGGTATGTATTTACGTCAACTTGAATGATGTCAATATGATGAATTGATGAATCATAACTTGACTTTAACGCTAATCCTAACATTATAATAATACAAATCAATAGCAATATATAAAAGTCTTTGGTCTTTGATTCATAAAATCCTTATTATACATAGCTCTAATTTAAAATGTACACATGCATGAGATGACTAACAAAGAGGGAAAATTTCCATTGGGATCATTGAATGTGTCCTAATAAAAATGACTTTTTAAAATGTTTAAATTATGAATCTAGTTTTGGATAGGTAGTGTCTTTTTCCTTATAGATGTTGGAAGTAAAGTATCACGAGAGTCAACACTATTGAGCCTATACCCTTGATAATTAAAGTAGGTAAGATATGGAAATACGATGGGACATTTAATGTCTTGCTTATTGTTATCTCAGAGTGAGTGCGAAGTGGAGGAGGATGTAAAGTGGAAGGAAACGAAGTAGAAAGTTAATTCTCCTATAGTATAGTTAAAGTAGTAGTTATATTCTCATAATAGAACCCAAGTGTAGGTTGTTGGAATGGGGTCTCGAGGATTAAATAGCGTTTGTTCGCATCCCTCTGTGCTTGGCTTGAGGGCAAGAGGGATTTTGTCAGTGCAGGGGGATGTTCGCCCTACACCTTTCCCATCCAGCCTCAGTCATCTCAGGAGCCAGGAACACTCAACATGGCGAGGCTCATCACGAGACTCCCAAATCTTCTTTTCCTCATCTTCGTCCTCGTCTCGTCCACGTTATCCGCCTCAGTTCCTCCGACAAATTCCGACTATCTGCACCGTAAGTAAAAGTTCATACATGATAGCTCCCTTCCAAATAAGTTTAAACTGTTTAAAGTTCAAAAGAGTAAGAGTTCAAATGTGCGAGGAATTGAAATTGATAAGAGATTTGAATAGATTTAATTCTGTTTTAATTAATTTCTTAATGTTAGCTATTTGATTTAGTTTTGGAGCTATTAGTTTTTAGGATTGATTTTTGATGAGGGAGCCATTGAACCTGTTGTTTTGTTCCCCGTTGAAGTGTTTTCCGATTTATTACTAAAAAGTGGTTTATTGCTGAGAGAGTTTGAGAGTTGGATCAACAGGATTCGAAGCATCGCTGAAAATGGCATTGACTTCGACGTGGTGTTTTTATTACGGTTGCATATCGGGGCGGATCTTGTTTTTTAAATTTAACTTTAATGTGAGGGATAGCTTTTAGAGAAAAATATTTTTTGACCTGAACGTTCTTTGAGGGAAATGAGGGCAAGTGCAAGTAAAGAAGTCTTGACTCACGTTATACGAGGATGATTTTCGAGAGAAGGAGATCGTCACACTCAATGATGAAAATCGAGATATTCTGCACGAAACTCTTCTTTTAACAATAAC
This sequence comes from Neelides folsomi, assembly GCA_034687125.1. NCBI lineage: Eukaryota > Metazoa > Arthropoda > Collembola > Neelipleona > Neelidae > Neelides > Neelides folsomi. The sequence goes on from JAQGBZ010000113.1 coordinate 34,620, forward strand.
AAAATTTGTTCAATGTTATTTTCATACATTTTACTATACTTGAATACTTTGGAATTAATATCCCAACTTTTGTAGAATTTTCCTTTTGACTTCTTCAACTTTTACAAAAAACATTTTCTATTTATCTCGGGTTTGAAGGATTTCTTCCTTACATTTGGAGTAACTTAAAGAGGAAAATTTTGTTGAACTCAGCGATGCGTAGTTTGTACAAATTTTATTGTCCAGCTCCTACCCAGATTCATCTTGGTATTTGTTACATTGTTACGTATAGATTTAATATATTACTTGAATAAGATTGTCTCGCCAAGATAAGTGCAATTAAAATTTTAGGTAACATCTTTCCCCTTATTTTCAACGATATATGATCACAATTTGACTATGAAAAAACTTGGTGGCCTCTTACACCTTTTTTATATTAATTGACTGCACCTGATGTTAACAAGAGGATAAAGGAAATGAGGATAAATTAGATTCAACACGAACTCGTTTATTCTTCTTTTATCTTCTTCATCGGAAAGAGAGGACAATATTTTACCCAAATAAGCACACACATGGAAAAGAAATAAATTTACATTCTAAATTCCACCAGCCGTATTTAAAATAAGTATTTGCAATTTATTCCTCCATAGCTGAAGTAATATACGGAATATTGAGGATTTAAGGGATTGCATGGGAAAAATACGGTAAAGAGTGAGAAAGTCTTATTACAATTCAAACTTATTTATCAAAATAATTGCGAATTCACTACAGAATATTTTGTATTTAAAATGCGCATAATTAATGAAGGTGGTTTACTTGAGGTTTCCTCGACCGTTCAGTTGAACACTTGGAATGCATTTCCCTATACACCTTTATAAGCTCACGAACGTTATTTTTGGATGAGAGAAATTGAAATTAAGGGCGAACCCTTTTCATGTGGCTTTGAGGTCAAGTTAAGACGGAAGCGAAATATTCCAAACTCTGACAATAAATTGTATAGACAATACATATGGTGAGTTCGAACAAGTGGATACATTACTTATTCTTAAAGAGCAATTACGAGATAAAGTTTGAAGGACTTTTGCTACCTTGTTCATCCAAATGTAGATGCAACAAGTGGGATTTTTACTTTATTTCACTCTTTTATTCTCCTTGTTTTATTTTCATTATATTCGAATAAATGAGAGTTTTATGTGCCACCAAATGGCACCGGCTTTTATCACCTATTTAGATTTTCTAATGGAAAATGACGCTTTTTACCATTTTTACGACATTATTATTCACTTTACTTTGAAACTTACATACTTTTCAATAAATACGTTTCCGGGTATTGGATCTATAGTATATATGGGATATATTCTGATATATTCCTTAATCCAACACTGAAAATATAGATAATTAAAGTATAGTCTGTATAATTGTTATTAATTACGTTATATTGCAGATCATGTTTGGCTTTTGGAGGAGAAAAGTATGCTATTTCGGAAACAAATTTGATTTTGGTGGTTTTTAACGATTTTTATAATAAATATTTTAAAACATTTTGAAATTGTGAAGATACACAAGATTATATTTCAAATGTGGAATTTTAAAATTAATTTGTATTATATTTAATTAAGCATCCGGTCATTTTCTATAAGGTGGGTTTGGTTAGACGGTCCTTCTTATAATTATCAATTCGATTATTATAGATTTGAAGAAACGCATGTAAAGTATTATCTTCTATTCTTACTTATCTTATAAATATTGTTTATCTTTTTCATTTAGTTTATCTTTCTGTCTTTTCGTATTTTACCAAACAGTTGACTTATTACATCACTATTTATTTTGAATTGTAATACATAATTCGTATTATTTAAAATTGTATTAACAACACTTTACAACTGTATTGTATGAAAAAATTGTTGTTTGATTGCGCATTTTGAAATCAATGAGTCAGATAAAGTGGATAGTTTATCTTAAATAAATCATGAATTAGGTAATTAATCTGTTAGGGATTACGGAAGACATCAATTATGACATAACTTTGTCATTTGAGTCTCAGAGTATTTATCAACTTACGATAGACTCTGACTTTTTTAAAATTTTGTACTAAACGTTGCAATGCGTTAATGTATGTAATACTGTTTAATAATTTTTAGCTAAAGATTGTGACTCATTTTACATTTAGAATAGATAACATAAAACTGTCTTTTTTGTGATTTGAACAAGGGTTAAATTCATTTTCACAAGATTGTAAATATAAACACAATGCAAGTATGGAAGGATTTTTATATAAGAGTGCTGACTTCACCATAATAAAGTAAAAAAATGATGACTGTAAGCTACGTAACTTTTAAGCGGGTTGTAGTGAATCTGCATACTAATGACATTATGGAAATAATTTAAAATATTATGCTTGAGTGCTTGATATGAAATGAGTTGTTGTGAGTTGTGACATGATCCATAACGAGATTTTTACACAGCGAGGAAATTTTACTGACATTTGTCCCCCATTTTTTTAGCGTAGTTATTTGATAAAGATGACTATAAAATAAGAATAATTTGCTTATTTGTTCAATTTTTTTGTTTATTGTTTGGTTACAATTACAATTTATTGTTTGGTTTATAGTTCGTCATAATATGACGAACTATAAACCAAAACAATATTATGCAAATGTTGGGATTTCTATTGTAGTGTAAAAAATAGCATGAATCTCTATTGAAGGTCAAAAACTTGAATTATCCTCGCTTTTATATGGGGATTGGACGAGACGAAAGGGAAATGTGAATGTTCAATATTCACAATTAAGCCCTTTAATCTCCACTATTAACAATTTGACCACATTAGGACAAAAGGCGCGGTTTTATGCTCAATTTCATTATTTTTCCTCTCTCCAATCCACAGGGAATATTTCTGTAAATGGAAGTATTAATTTTAACAGTAGAAGGAAAACTAGTGGGATTGTTTCGTGAATTGAAAGTTAAAAAACCCCCTTGTGCAGTTACATTGATAAAGGAATTAAAAGAGGAAGTGAACATCAATCTGCATGACTCTCATGATTCCATTATTAACTTCAATATTTAGAGAAGGTGAAGGGGTTGAAAGGAAAACAGTTAAGCGTAGGAGGGGAAATGATGAGTTGTGATTCCTTGGAACAATTAGAACTCAAAACTTATCAATTTATTTATTTAGATGTTCTGTACAATTGAGGAGCTGTAATGACTATACAGGTACCTTTGTTTGGTATCTCAACTCGTATTTATTAGAATGCAGTTAGACGGATGTTATATTCGCCAAGGTGCACCTAATGCGAATTTCTCATCTTCGCTCTCTCTTCACTTTCGAATATACACGGAACTTTGTAACAGGACATGGTGGAGATTCATACATTGTAAGGTTCAAGATCCGGAATTTATATTTGTTGGAAAGGAGTCTGATTGCGGAAAATAATAAAGAAGGTTCTCCCATTTACCCTTTCCGTTCCCTGACCAGTCGAACGAGGAACGAGACTCACCCTCACTCCCAGTCAGATGAAATTATTATATCTGAGACTTTATTATCAGCAGAATTACTCACATCCATATGCCTTTTTACCTCTAACCATTAAAACCAATGACTCCTAGTTCCACACCTTTGAGATTTCACTCTAGAACCAATGTTGAACATTCATGGACATGGATCAAAATTTCAGGATTAAAACTTAAACCGTGTATGATACGATTGATGATTTTCTCATTAACTTCAGGGTCGCTCTTAAACTTACAATTTATGAGCCGTATAACCTTGTCTATTCAATTTCTTCGACATTTATTAATATTACTTTAAAGGTAACAAACACACATAAAAGTATTTATTATTATTGTTATTGCATAAATATTCATCTAAAACGATTAGCAGATTTATTCAATATAAGCACGTTCATTTAAGGACAGAAAAAATTATACATTTTTGAGGCAGCTATATTTATTGTTACGATATTTTGGAATTTTTAAAAACTTTATTAACACTTTGACGTATGTATTCACTTCCGTTGTTTATTTAGAAAACTCCTCTGTCTGAAAGAGTTAAATTTGTTAAAGAACGGGCGTTTGTATACAAAGAAGTGGATACATTCCCTTGAATTGTTTAGCTCTGGTTTAACGTCGCTTGTGCATGTGTGTAAAATTTGATTCTTCATGGGAGCCATGTTGGGCTTCAAAAATGATATAGCGTGGGAAGTGTTAAAAGAGATTTGAAAAATATTCCCAATTCAGCCCTCGTACTTGATTGCCAAAGATATAATGACCATGTGCGTTGAGGGAAACTGAAATGAATGTAAACATGAACTCTGAGACATGGAGAAAATGTTTCTTGTGTTTATAAATAGGAAATGTAGTGGATATTTATAGGGAGTTTATTAAAGAGAGTTTTTTGGGTAATCCAAACCGTGGGTTTTTTCCAACTTGACTAATTTTCCTTTCCTGAAAGATGCGATTAAACATCACAAGTGACGGTCGTCGAAGAAAGCATTCTAATTATATAAGAAAACGTGATGTTGCTTTACGAGCTTAAACTATCTTTCTGCAACACGTTTCACAGTAAATTTAAAATCAACGTTCTTATGACATAACGTCGAGTATACCAGTTGTATGTTTATGCAGTGAAGAAATTTTGCATGGTTCAAGATCCAAATTTCTGTTTTAATGGTTGAACATGTAATAGCAATAGCAGTCTCTCTAAATGTTTGAATCTTGTGTATGCACTGAAGAAGAGTAATTTCACATTTCTAAACATAACCTCGACATTCTTGCGAAAACAGACTTTTCTTGTCAGCGTCTTCAATTTCATTTCTGATTCTTCCATATGTATCAGGAAAAAAGTTTTTCTGATTACGCCAACTCGTGTAATGGAAATACTGATAGTAAACGCTGTGCATTTGAAACGGAAGTTTAAGCTTAAAGAGAACGTTTTGGAATTCGAAATAATCTTATGCATTTTTTAAATGGCTTTCTACGCTGCGAGGTCAACCCAGAGGAGAATGCAAATGGGGCTTTTAAATCTCTGAAATTCAATTGTATGTAAATTCCGATTTTGAGGCGGGGAAATCCCTTGAATTTTTATTCCGCACGTTTAACAATATTCCTAATTGCAAAATTAAAGTTCATTAAGCGAGCCTGAAATTGTTTGTGTGCCAAAGAATTGTGAACAATTTTCAAGAATCCTTTTTACTACGTGAGGATCATTTTAAACTAGTGTAACATATTAATTAACTACTATTTTCTTTTGGTTTCGGCTATGTTTAAAATAATAATATCTTAATAATAAATTACATGTTCTATTATAATTTTTTGCTAATTGATGGTTTTTTTTCTTTGTAGAATATTTAGAAAATGTTGAGATCTGTGCAGCAACTGGAATCGGGCTTTTTGCCGAATTGGGGAAAAAGAAGATTCGACTTTCGAATTTTTCTAATAATACCGTCTCAATGAAGATCTCAAGATGGGAGGATTACTCCGGCTCCTTCTATAACTATAATTGCAAATTCCAAGTCTCAGCTCCGAAGGGCCAAGGGGTAATGGCAGTCATTCAAAGTCTTCATATGAGGACCAAAGAGGGGCCAAAAAATACGACAATTTGTAAAGACTATATAAAAGTAAGAAAATAATAATATATCTAATTATTATTATCTAATGATAATCTAATTTTTTGAGTTCATTGTTTAATTGGAAATTGTTATTTTTTTAGTTTGAAGATCATTCAAATAAGAAATCTCCGTCCATTTGTGGAGAAATTGAGAAAAAGGATCCAAATCCTCGTCCAGCGAAATTGATTGGACCAAGATATTTTTATGACTCCACTGGAGAGATGGATGTCATATTTTCCACACAAGACCTTGGGCCAAAAGATGAAAAGAGAGTCGATCTCCATATTGTCTTCACGGCGTATTCAGGTCGGCACAAAAATCCATTTTTATATTCATGAGACCTGTTGAACTTCACTTAATATTCCATTTGTATTTGAATAGCTTGTGTATATCCTACTTATATCCTATTATAGTAATATTAATTATAATATTTACTATTTACTATTAAACATAATTATATTTCTATTATTGAATATATGGAAATCTCAAATATCAGATAGCATTAATTTAGATTGGTAAAGTTATAGTAATTTCCAACATAGAGAGACTTTAAAGTTTAGAGACAATCAAGAGAATATTTGAATTCAAGAGTCGAATCAATCTCAATGTAATATTATAAATTTTATTTAAATTTTGGGAGTAAGTGGGGAAAACAAAGTATTATTTAATGATCTCTCATATTTGAAATATTAATTCGGCATACCTATTAAATCTTTCGTCTGCTCGTTTATAATAAACGGAAATTAGAAAAAAGATATCCCATAGAAGAATAAAATCTTTTATTCTTGGCTTACTCGTTTTGCATAACAAATAGAGTCAAATTACAAAACATAATTATGAGTGGTGTGTGAATGTATGATGAATAATGATTATTATTTAAAATTAGCGATAAAGTCATTATAATAACTCCATTTTCATTCCAGATTGCTCTGGGAATGAGCTTGAGGATATGAAAGTGAAGGCGTGCTCGAGGAAACGTGACAAATCTTGTGTTCCTTCCGGTCTCTTCTGTGACAACGTGATCAACTGCGGATTTGACGAAGACGACTTTGGAGACGACGAAATGTGTTCTAACGAGGCGAGAAGTGCTGGAGAGCTTGAGAGCTCCTTTTCTCATTTCACGCTCATCTTTGTCGTGACTTTGATTGCGACGCTCGTGAGCTTCGTTCTTGTCATCGCCTTCGTTTGTTGCTGTTGCCGCCGGGTGGCTTCTAAAAGAAGAACCGTCGCTTCTTCTCAAACACAAAATAATCCCGAGTCTCTCGAGTTCAATTTGGATATTTCAGGGTAAATATCAATTTTATAAATTATCGTAAATTGTAAAATGTTATTAAAATATTGTTTAACAATGTTGGGATGATTAAATTAATGTTTTTCTTTTAGGCCACCTTCAGCTCCACCAAGAACATTAGAACGCTCAAGCCCAAGTGGTAAAATTGAAGATTTGCCTCCAGCATATGATGCTTTGTTTCCATTTAAAGACCAACAGGATTCGAAATGTTTCAAGAAGTAATTTAACCAATCGTTAAAATATTATATAACTTCTAAAATACAAATCTTTTTCTACTTCAACATTGTTACTTATTACATCGTTGTTATCCTACAAATACTATAATATATTAATCTATTATATTAAACTGTGGAATTATATGAATTTATAATAGGTATATCTGGTACGAATGCTATGAAAGTTGTTTGACTTTCATTCTCAGGTTTATGCATTGTATTTATTTACGATATTAAGCAGTTGATTTACGATTATGCGTAAACTAAATTAAAGATATTAGTATTAAAGATTTAATATTGTATATGTGTGAAAGCATTAAATTCGCAATTACATTGAACTTTTATTACAATTTATAGCTAAAGTGCGATTTTGCATTTATTATTTGTTTTATGGATCTATGTTGTGAACTAATGTTATAAAAAGCTAGAGTTTTAGTTTGACTTTTAATGTTGTTTATTTACAATATACAATGCATGAAACTTCATAGACTTTTTTCTTACTTTTACATGTAAATATATAATTATATCATGGTACTTTTTAATTAAGAATTCTCAATGGCAAAAATCATTACAAATAAGGATAGTGTATGTGATTGTATTAAAGGTTTAGTTATTTGAATTGAGCAAGTGGAATGTTTCTTTTTTAAACAATTGTATACCTAATTATATTTATTCTACACACCTATTTACAAAAATTAATGTCATTCTATCTATTGTATACTTTTATAAAACAGTCTTTAAATGTACGAAACTTATAAGACACTTATATAATTAAATAATGTTTAATTTATAATTTATGTTTTTGTATTTTTAAATCAATGTTAGAATTACATATAGCCAAACGGACGCACAAAATGTTAATTTCACTTTTGCATTTTTAGAAAATAATGTTAATTCTCTCAAGTTAAATCGAGTTTAACTGGTATGGCTTTGAAAATGTTAACTATTTATCAAGTTAACTTTTGGAAATAAATGTAAGCTTATTAAAGTAATTGTATGTAAACACTACAAATGATCCGTATGTATTTGTAAGAATTTATAAAATGAAATCGAAAGAAGCTCGGCATAACTTTTTGGAAAATATTGCTGACCAAAATTTTTAGATTACTTTTTCTATATTTAATTCATTGCATAGAATTTTTGAAATAGGATATAATAAGATGTATACAACAGTTATAAATTGTATTTATTAAAACTTTAATAACAGTAAATTTTTACATGCTAGACATGTTTAAATAAGTTCACTAACTGTAACGTTTCAATCAAAGCCAATTGATACTCTGAATAATATTTGACTATAGGTATGAATATCAGATTAATAAATATATACATTAGTAATGTATTTTTACTAATATTTATTCGAATATATTGAATGTTAACATGAAGTGAAACTCTATTTGTAAATATAAATCTACGAATGTTAAATATTTCTATTTTTAAAATATTTAATTGTATCAATCGCGCATAAGAAGTCGTTATTATTTATTGCGCTAAGAAAACTACACATTTTACTGTATGTTTATTCAACTTAAATATGTAATGAAATTAAGTATCACTAAAAATTATTAAAACAATACAATTAAATAATTTAACGTCCATTTTTTTCATTTTTATAGGCATTTAAGTATTTTAAGAATACAAAGATTTCAACATTTACTTGTATGTATGCATTTCGTATTCACGGGTCGTTAATCCTCAATTTCACGAATGAGGCTGCGAAGATGAAACATGAGCATGGACATAAACACGTAATTATAATGGTAATTGTATCTTTTCACAGGACGTTTAACAAGAATCGATAAATTATCCAATTTGACAATTGAATCATGATATGGTGGAGAGCTAGGGAATTTCTTAGCATTAATCTACATTTCTCTTCTATTAAACCTTTCAACATCTTCTCAGTCGTAAATATTGATTTATCGTTCATAGTAAGGCTATTGTCTTTGTATAAATTACAATATTTAAATAACACATCTTTACATTCGAACAACAATAAATTAAATATGAATAGTTATTTTGGTATTTACTAAATTTACTTACTGCAGGCTGTAATACTCTTCCTATATTTCGAGTACTCATACTACAACAGACGTATAACGAAGTATAGAAAAATACACATTTATAAGTATTAATTTTATTAGGTATATAAGGTAAGCCCAATGAGATTAAACATAATTGATCAATTGTATGCAAGTAAACTAACCCGAAGTTTAATTTTAGTCTCTAGTATAAGTATTACAGTCTTTAGGATTACAAAATGACCATGATGAATTATCATTTGTTAATTAACCTTAATGCAAAAGGGAATTTATCAAAAGAGGACGAAATAATAAAATATTGTAATTAAGGCGAATAACAAAGCCGTTGGATTTAAATGAAAAAAAGAAAGGCCATGAAGAAGATTCATCCTTCCATTTCTTCGCTATTGCTCTCTCATAGCTTTATTATCTCTTTTGGAGTCTCATCCTTCAAAGCTCCTTCATTTTTCTATTGTTTTCCACCTGCCAATGAGGAGCAGCAAAGTTGAGATCATAATGATATTTGATACTCTCAATACCTCCTCGGGCTTCTTCACTCTGATTGATTCTTGCCTCGACAATCCATGCATAATTAATATGTAACAGAATAATAAAATGTGTAATTAATAAACATTCTTCAGGTCTTTGCTCTTTTATATAAATTACTTCGTTTTTATATAACTCTCGATCAAATGACTACAAAGTATTTGATATTCATTGATGAATAAATTGGGAAAGAAGCAAAAAAAGTTTTTCATTTCAATCGACAATCAAACTCACATGTTAGAAAAAAAGTTAGAATGAAAAAAATGTTTAGATGAAAAGTAAAAAGGAAATGCAAATTGAAATGCGACTTCTACAATAAATTACTCTCTTAAAATTTATGAGTCAAATTCCACTTAGGAATTAATCTCGAGAGTCAGTTCACTTTATAAAAGCTTTTCATCTCCCCATTACAAATGAAATGAATCGGTGTAATTTGTGTTGAAGAAAGTTCAAAATTTAAGCTGAAAAAGAGGAAGATCAAGTTAAAAGGGCAATTTACAGCGAATTTCATCTTCTCGAACTTGCGAATTGTTTATGAGATCAAACTCGTTTTAATTCAAATCATTGCGGATTTCCTCAAACAATTTTCCCGTGTAATTGCATTCATTCAACAAAGTCTTCTTATCACATATTTGATCCTTGAATATTTAAAAGAGGAAAAGTGAATCAATTTATTCACCTTGTGTAATTGAATGCAAAAGCCCTTGTACGTTATTATAAATTACAAACGGCTAATACTTTAATAAAAGTATCCAACTAAGGCAAGGTTTGAAGCCGTGAACATGAGGTTTATAATTCCAAACAAGTTGATGGGGCTCTGAGAGGGAAATTGAGCACCGAAAGAATCCCTCGTCTGAAATTCATAATCACAACCCATTTTCATATTAAAAAGACGAAGGGATCGTGAGAAGGAAAACGGGTTTATTTGGACCTTCTATTTCACTATACAAAGGAGTCATTCAAAGGTGTATCAAACTTCAGTCCATCTTTATTTTCTTTATGAGCCTTTCAGAAGCGATGAGAAATTTGGACGTAGTCGTTCGGTTCCTCTGTCGTCCCCGCCGGAAACATTATTTTCCATTACTTATGGGATTGAACTTGAGCCTCTGAACCAAGCTTTTCGTATACATTTTGAACATTGTGAAACTGAAACTCTTGAAACAACCTGTTGAACCTAAAGGCAAACCGGGCAGCATAATAATTAAACTTCATCATATCTGTAAATATCTACATTATAAGGTTATACGCTGTATGTTGTACGTTGAGTATTTTATTTTACATTCTCGCATAATGTACAGGAAATACCGGGAATTCTTATACATAATGTTTAATAATTGAACATAAATGTTGCACTGAGACATTAATTGTATACACAAATGGCAATAGGTTGAATTCGTTAAGCATTGAGTTCAAGTTCAAGGAAACTCTTAAAGAACAATTTGAAGAATGCTTATAAGGATATTTATGGGAGAAAGAAATGTTTAGAAGAGAAAAGAACTATTAAATACATAGATAAATATGTTTTCGAATCTCAAAATCCCATTTGCACGAGCAGAGTGGCATGATAAGAAATTCATTATTTATTGAAATGAATCTCCCATATAGATTTTTGACACACTTTATTTAAAAGTTTTAAACCATTTGAGGGATTTGTAGATTACATCCTAAATGCATCAAGAGTTTAAAAAAATCCTCAAAAACTCGAATCGAACAAATTCTCCCTAATTTCCTACTTAAGATTAGGAGAAACCTTTCAAATTCCCCATACAAGTCCTTGATTATAATAAGTTGAAACAAATGAGTTAGAGTTGTTTTTCAGAATACTAAAATGCTCTTAAGTACTTTCTGATAAATCCCCGCAAATTCGAATACTCATTAATGTATTGAATGCAATTGGCTGCCATAATACAAAACTGCTTATAAAGCATAAAAGCTGAATTTATACTTTGATGAATCCTCTATGATGATCAAATATTATAACCAATTACTAAATTACAATATAACAAGGGTCAATCATTTCATAGTAAATACATACATATAGGAGAGAACAATTAGCAATTAAGAAAACTCTCCAAGTGGATTGATCATAATAATAAGCATTTAAGAGTAAAAAGGGCAAAGTTGAATATTTGATCTTTTGTGGCTTGCGGCCGAACCGGATGGACTCTATGTGGATGAGAAATTAAAATTTGTGGGCGAGGAGCGAAGACGCTCAGGTCACTCATTTAACACGTTTAAAACCTCATCATTATGCGGCTATTATTTTCCTCAAATCGAATATGGGCCTCTCATAACTCTCCGCCAGTTCGTGGATCTCCTTCATCTTTCCACTCAAATGGCTCCATTTTGGCGTGCCATTGTGGCGTGGGGCACAAAATTCCTATCCCACCTGCACATTCAAAATTCAAACAAACACCACGAGCTCATAAGGTTCACCATCTCCACTCGTTTGACACATACTCCCAACATATATGCATTATTAATACATACACGAGGTTTAAACCATGGATTGTTTCCCTTGTTTATACTTTATTGCTTTACATTATTATTATCAGAAGATCCCCGTTGTTCTCCCCAAGTTCACCTTCTTACAATTTCACATTTACATGCATTTGACCAGTGCGGGAAGAAGATCCGTGTTATTTGATTCGAAGGGCTGGCCGTCGCGTGAATTTTTTTTCCTTCGTCTTGATTAAACTCTGGTTTACGTCCTTTTAATGAACAAGCAATTTGTAGCGGAAGAGGAAAATGAATAAAGGAGATATTCATGCTCTTCAATTTATTGGGAACGAGGAAGGCCGTTTTTAATATTTTTTTTACAGATTCGGGGAAATGATTTTATTCGTCATGAATTTTAAACTTTCCTTTGGAGGATCAGAATTTCAACACTTTACCTTCCATTAACTTTAAAATAAATTACCAATTTAATGTAATTTCTTGGTCAATAATTAAATTAAATTTAAATACAGCATAAGAATAATAATTGAAGAAAGTAAACCATTTCACCGGTAATTTATGTGACATGAAAAATTTGAAAAATGATATACATCTTGCAAGATTATCATAATTTCACATATAGTTCAGGAATTAGTATTTTCCGTGCTTCATTCCTTTCAACCTGCTTTCAACCTACACGGAAAGAAAGTCATTTTCGAAGCAAATATTTAGTCATTATTTACAATTTAAGAGAAGCTAAACATTTCAAGATAGAGTGAAAAATCCTTCCTGCAAATGCTAATTGTACAATTTCCATTAGAACTGCTATCTAAAAAGTCTTTTTAGGAATATTTCTATTGTTTGCACAATATTACCATGTGTGTATCGTCCAGAAGCAAAGTTTAAGCACTTATACAAGTGTAACTACATACAATTATTGTTATTATTCTATATTGATATTGGGCACAAGCGAGCAAGACCAGAAAAATAAGGAGAGTTCGTAATGGGAAAAACCGGCGAGCATCTCATAAATTGTAAAAAAAACTCAGAAATGTAATTCTCATTCAATGATTTAGAGATTTGGGTTTTAAACTCCAGCAGTGAAGAATTCCACTCTCCAAATTCTCACTTGACTCCTCGTTGGTAAATTGTATATTTCCCTCATCTCCTCCTTTAATTTCCATGCGTGGAACCATTTAACTCTAAGGTTCAGTTCCTCATTTCCTTTTCCCTCGCTCCTGAACCATAATAGTTAATAGTTTGTAAACGGCGGGTCAGAGAGGTGAAACTGTGAAGAATTCATGGATGGGAGAGGAAGAAACGCGTCGGCGAGGTCTTCAACTTCGTTTCGCCCTCGTTCCCCCGTTCATCCCTAATTGCGGACTCATTTCAACCATTTTACACACACAAATTCAAGGGATTTTAATCTTGAGGCTTCTGCGAACAATTAAATTCAATCTTTTCAAAATAAGGCACATAATACAATTTTGTTATTTACGACCCCGCAATAAACTCACGTAAAACTACAAAGTGTAAATTGGAGAACATAAAACAATATTATACTTTTTGTAAAGGTACAAGACCTTACCTGTACTTTTAATATTAAATTAGTGTTCTGATAATTGCAAAGTTGTTTAAGGAGAAGAGAGAAGGCAAAGGGCGTAGTCCATTATTTGCGCATCATAAGGAAAGATTCTTTTGTAGGTAATGAACCACAGTGAAAAAAAGGAGAAGGTGGGATTGGATAGCGCAATAAAATAAATAATTAAATTTATCGCTTCCAAATCCAAAATGTTCATTTGACAGACAGAGAGAGAATAAGGAATAGACAAAGATAATATCTCAGTTGGATAGATTTTTTTTAAATGTCTTAAAAATATATGATATAAGTTACATTTAAATGGTTTACATTATTCCAATACTCCAATCATCCAATTACAATATACCTAGTATGTTTTGATGGGACAGGTAAGATTATTAGTGAATTGTTCATAAATAACATATTTATCGACTCCCTAACTCGTAAGACGCTCAACCTGCAATTACGCTCACAAGCTCACGCGTGACTTCATTCGGATCTTCTAATTATTCGTGTAATCGAATACATCTATTTATGTTTAGAAGTACTTATTCTCTTAGGTATAGAATTCTACACAATATGGCGTAAGGGCCAGTACTGGTATTATAAGTTACATATACATAGATGTATTATGCACTTAATGTATTACTTTCATGTATGCTCAATTATGCCTTTGGATTTGCTCCTGTTCAGTTCATTTATGTACTAATGTAGTTAAATATCAGTAATCAGTTATAAAGCTTATAGAAGAATGTAATTAAAAGCAATATGGATACGTAGTAAGCTAGTTGTAGATATTTACAATACAAAAATACTTAATTCATATCGTTTATACGTATGTATCCCGAAAAAGGAAATTTAACTTAAGGCAAAGAGTCAAATTCAATTAAATAATTTAATTAGGAATTAGTGAATTAGCCTTAGTAGCTTCCAGGCTCCGTATAGTTATCTATAAACTATAATTAACTATAGTTAACTACAATCTATAGTTATAGTTTAGTTATAGTTGAAGAGTTTGAAAAAATTGTAGTTATTTGTAGTTAATTACTTTAACTATCTACATGTATTGATATAGAATTAACTATAGTTATAAGTTATAAATTATAGTAGAATTTTTTTAACTAGTTATAGTTGACCATTTTTTCCAACTATACGAAGCCTGGAGTAGCTTGAAGCCCTTGACACTTCTTGAGTCGTTACAAAGCCGTTTCATTACTTTTAATACGTCATTGATGCCATTAACTTCTTGTCCTTAAGGTTCAGCCTTTGGATATTCAAATGTTACGAATAGAATGGAGATTCAAATCCATTAGCTTTTTTCACATTTTTATATTTTACACGGCAGAATCATAAACTCAAAATGTAAAAAAACTTTAAGACAATGAACTGCTTCTTGGCTGATTGTTTGAATGAATTTGTAATTCTAGAATCAATTTAAAATTCAGTCGCGAATGTGCAAAGTGATATACAGACTTATTTTTTTGATATAATAAATAACCATTTTAAATGATGACTTTTTATACTGTGAGCGAGTCAGAGTCAGTATAAAAGTTTGTTTGTAGGGTACGAGCTTTTAATTTTATGTAATTATTAATACAAACGTTTTCTACTACTTAAATTCGAAGTTGAACTAAAGTAGGGTAATCAATGCTCCAATTTAAATTGTTTTCATGATAAATCGTTAAATTTTAATAAATTAATGGTGAAAATGATCAAAAGATTCAATTCCGCAATGGTTCGTACTTATGTATACCTTAATGAAAACCAGAGATTTCTCTCATTTATTCCATTTCACTTTCGATATCATTCATTAAAATAGTGTTGATTTTTTTCATTTCTGCTTCTTAAAATTATGAAGAATGAAGATATGAGAGGCACGATTACACTTGATAGTGAATAGGTGAATGAATACCTTACTTGTTTATTGTTGAGATCTTAATGCTAATGTTGAATGTTGCAGGTATTCAAAGTACAGAACAGATACTTGTGGGAAAATTTGCGTAAATCTATTTACTATTTGTATGTTATATATGACAATAAAGAGTATACTCATCCTCTATAAGAAAGTGCTATTTTTATCATGAGATTTTTAATTAAATTGTAAAATCGAGAAACACATTTATAGGTAGAAAGCTTTCAAAATATTTATTATATTTTTTTATAACATACTCAAAAGTTTAATGTAATATTTTTAATGCACTCAGGATGAATTATAAAGTTTCAATATGATGCGAAAAAAGTTAAATTCGAAATTGAACAATAGGGAGTGGATTTGGGAAAGCGGAAACGGAGATGAATTGCATCTTTGAGAAAAGAAGAAAATATTTCCCACGATCTTCTCACACACATCTTCCATCCTTTCCTAACAATCTGCTTTAATTCAATCTCAAAGGCCTTCATTACAAAATATCACAAACAGCATTTTTCCCACAATATAAATAATAATAAATTATATTTTACAATTATCAAATTACATTTTAATGTCCAGATACCTACTTACTGTATAATTAAATAAAATGACCCAATATCTAACATATTAAATATTACAGGTAGTAAAACCATTAAATAAACTGTCTTCCTATTAGCATTGTCAATATCCAATTAGTATTTCATTCAAAATGAGCCAAAGTGGTTTTGAAATGCTATCAACTATCAAGTGATAAGAATGTCCTGTTTGTCCTTTTATAGACTTTGAAAGTGCTATTGTGGCTGGATTAGGAGAATAAAAGGAGAAAGAGAGAGATTAAAAAAGTAGAAGAAAAGAGGGTGTGGAGATTAAATAATACGAAAGAGGAATTGAATGAAGAAAAGGACTTCGATCTTTTCACCCTCGTGATGAGTGAGAAATGAATGGGAAGAAGAATGATCTCAATGAGTCTCAAAAAAAAGACAACCAATAACGTTTCCTTTTCCAAATGAGATTCTCCAACTCACAACAAATCAAACATTTCATTCCATTTAACAAGAATTTCTGGAGGAATTGGGAAGAGAATTGCTGGAATTTAAAGCGGAAATCGGCGAGTCATCTCCGGACCCCAAATGTGGGTCTTGGTTGAGTGAACAAAAATACCATGCATTTTGCAAGACGACAACATACACATACACCTACACGTACTCATGGATATCATTGGTATAAGAAATAGCAACATCAATGCTGTACGTTCAAATGCATATCCAAATGCTTATACAGGGAAGGAAAGAAGCTCACGAAGTCTGTGTATTAATATATAAGAATTAACGAAAAGCTTAACACATAGCCAATCCACATCTTGAGCTGAGTTCGAACGAGACGGCGATGATTTTTTTTTCTCTCTCTGGTGCTTCCTCGCCGATTCTTATCCTTCCGGCTGTTGAACTCCAGAAGAGAAGCTCAACTTCCACACACTTGCCCCATTAATACCACAATTCATACTTACGTACCTAATAAAACTAGACTTTATTAACACAAGAGAACAGTAACCTTGTGGCCTCAGGGGAACTTTACATTTTCTTCTCCAAACTACTTACCGAAAAACACCAAAAAACAACTTTACATTTTTTCAACCAGGTTGAAACCTCGAAGGATGTAAATAAATAGAGTGATTATTTATTAATATGAGCTTAAGTAATTATCATAGAGTAATAAATGTCCACATAAATTAGTTACAATTTTATTAAGAGCAAAAAGTGGGTTTTCTCTTTTGAATCAACTGATTTTAAATTGCTATAAACCGTGAATTAATGGTAAGAGTTAAGACAGTATAGGGCACTAGCCGCATCACCGAGTTTTCTGTCAAATTCTTTAATTTTTTATGTCTTGAGACATTGTGAAAGAAATTTCTCATCGACGTGTAAAAGTAATTTAAAGTTTAATGAATCAAGTCTGTGTTCTATCAAATGTAATATTCCTCAAAAGTAATTTGATATTGTTAAATTAAAAGCTTTATTGTTCTCACGTTCACGCCACTATTATGCACATTAAACCCGAGATGAATATGAGTTCTTATTGCCGTATAGTACCTAATAAACAACTTGATACTGATACATTTCCTTCACTTATAAAGCAAAACGAGGATTTAATAAGAGTTCCATAGGATAGATAAAGTAAAAGATTTTCTTTTTTCTCGACCCGTGGTGAGTTAAATAAATTGAGGGTTGGTGGCGGCGGAGGCGAGTCAATTGTGGGCTCATGAAAATGAAAGATGAGGTTGAGGCTGAGACTCTGCGGGGAATGTAGGTTGATTTCCACCTCCAAGAGCGGCGAATCGGCGCAATTGTCCACAATTGGAACTGCTCCTCTTCTCCGCCTATTTTCTCACTTTAATTCCCTCACCAAAAGAGTATTCCTTATCTTGGCTCATCTCCTGCTGCTGCCCTTGGCCGTTTTCATCTCTTCTTCTTCTCCTCCCTCACAATTCCACGGAGACCTTTCCAAAACATGAGTTGAGTGACGGGTCAATGGGCTTAAGACTTATTGCTATTGCAATGTTCGTCTCACAATCCCACAAAAAACCATCACATCATTTACTACTTTTGAGATATATATTTATACTTTCTACAGATAGGAATATGTATTATAGTGCATCTTCTTTTCTTGACTAAATTGTAGAAGTCTTTATATGAGCATACATTGTAGACTCATATTGCATAGCTAAAGAGATAAATATAAAAAAGAGAACAATTTCTACAATATCTGATATCTCTAAAATCCTTTTACTGACTGCTTCAATTTTTCTAAACAACGTTTCTTCTCCTAATTGGGAGCGCGAATGAGTTGAAATGTAGTGAAGAAATGGGACAGTTAAAAAATATCTGTGTTTCCTTCACCGCTTGCTCTCAATGCTTCTATGATCCGTATCCGTGGATTAGAAAAACTCAAATGATTCAAGAAACTATCACTCGTATCATCATTTCACCATGTCCAATTCCGTTGACCGCATCTCACACCTGAGCTTAAATCTTTCATCTTCATCCCTAACACATTTCACACCAGGAATATTTTAGATCTGAAAACTATTCTCAGATGAATTTTGATTTTTTACATGTGCATGAATATGGAGTGGAAGTGGATTTAAAATGGAAATGAAAACTAAATTATATAAACAAAGCGGATACTTTCCTTTGCGGTGCGGTGAAGACAAAGGAATAAAAGCCGGTAACCTCTTTGTTTAAATTAAACCATGAATGGATGCATAAGTGAAGGACTGAAAGGAAAAAAAACAAATGAAAGTCCTTTTGAAAAAGGTAATGAGGAGAAGAAGAACATAAAAACAATGATTGACTTCATCCATATATCATCGTAAAATTTAAAAAATCTTCTTTTAACAAACAACTGACTCAAACTTGAAATAAAGTTTCACATTATGAATTATATATGAAAATGGAAATTAATTTATTAGTTTTTTTATCATAAAGATTTTTTTTAATAAAGATGAACTTGCTTTCTTTTATTTAACATATTATTATGAGATTTATCTATCATTAAAGTTTTTAACAAAAGCAAATACTATTTTAGAAAGTCAAACCATCGTATCTAATATAGAGGTTCCATTTAAAATCTTATTAGAATGTAAATAATAAAATACGATCAAATTTGTAGCATTACTTACTTATTTTATCTCTTAATACATATTGTCATTATATTGGAAAAAGAGAACGGCAGTGAATTGAATCGGGAACATTTTTTTTTCTAATTACATTAACTTTGAATCATCTAAAAAATTTTCAATTGAGGAAAGAGATTAACTACCATGGCATACAGAGTAATACACTTACCACATATACAGGTATTATCTACATACCTTACCTACACATACATACTTAAAGGTATTATTGTAAATGAAGGAATAGTTAGGGCGAAGAGAACATCGCCAAACATTGTTTTTTAAAAGATAATTTTTTCATTCTCAATTTCACTAAATTGATTGGGAGATTGAGCATTCAGAGATCCAAAGACTTTACAAACCTCAAAAATAAAGATTGATAGTTGCGAATGTTGTAAGAAACTTCCATATTTTATTCACAATCTTCTCCTTGATCCACAATTAGCAAATAATTCACCGGCGCTTTAAACATCTTTTCTATACATCTTTAATCAAAAGGTTTCCTAGCTGAATTTACA
The DNA here is from genome assembly GCA_034687125.1 of Neelides folsomi. NCBI lineage: Eukaryota > Metazoa > Arthropoda > Collembola > Neelipleona > Neelidae > Neelides > Neelides folsomi. The sequence continues at coordinate 54,393 of JAQGBZ010000113.1, forward strand.
ATTTGTTTTCGTCATCTTCCTTTTGATATCCATCTTGACATTGAACTGACAGCGAGCTAAATGTTAAATTATTGTTATATCCCAACTTTCTAACTTGCTTGTACACCATAAGACTAAAACCATAATATTTATTTCTAATAAATACAGCGCTAATTAATCTAATAAAACTACCATATAATAATAATTCATATTTTGACTACATAACATGTAGGTATATTAGTAGGCAATAGACAAATAGACAACGTGTCAATTTTTCAAGTCTAAATACCACATATGAAAAAATGAGTTCCTTTTGCATAAAACACCCTCAAGTGTATCATGTACCAGAACTCTTACACATATTGTCTAAACTCAAAAGATTGCGGAATTCACAGAAGAGCAGTCATATATTGTTTGTAGACACATTGAATTGTTATGTGCTGGACTACATTTCACGCCGTATTACCCTCAAAATAAATGGGCGTCGGAGAGTCCCTCAAATATGACTTATGCTCTGACTATCTCCACACTCGGTTGATGCAAAAAGCCTCCTTCTTCTTTACCTTTGCATACCTGAAGGAAAGTGGCAGGGAGAGAATGGGAGTTGGACGGACGGAGGGGATCTTTGAGATTCCTCCAGGCAGGTTGGAGTCAGTTCTGGTCGCTCCTCTCAAGAGTCACGACGTTCCTTTCCGCTTCCAACTCTCCGGCATTCATACTTAAAATAAATTGTTCTTGATCAACAGAAGTAGTGTGGGCTAATCTCGGATTAGTTTAATTTCCTTACAAGGTATCCCTCCCCGTGAGAAAGTTCGAATGTGAGCCAATAATTCAATTCCCATTCACCCGTCCAATCACTTCCTCACCCTTCTCTTTCTCAATGGATCTTTATTGACTCTCTTAATCTCTCATAACACATCATTGAGACATAATTAATCCACTTCCATTCACTCAACAAGCTCCTTGATCGATCCAACTATAACAATTTAAAGCTAAGCCCCTTCATTAAACCAACCCAATTTGACAACTCAGGTAGCTATTTCGCCAGATGTCTTAAAAACAAGCAAAGAAGGAGGAATTTTGAACAATAATGGTGAAAAATTGAAGTAAAAAGGGAGAATTTTCCAATGTTCGTCATCAACAGTGTGTGGTCTCAGTCGGAAGAAGAAGAGAGAAGCAACAAGTACGGCGGCGGAGTGCAATACACAAATAGTAATCATTACGGGAAAAAAGAAGAAACCAAAATGAAGGATTTTTATTTTGAAGATTTTGAGATTGCGATGAAGGTAATATGTTTATTCTTAATTGCTTTAAAGTAAACACTGTTAAAGCTCTATGTGTTCCCGCTTACAAATATTACAATACCGCTTTGGAACAATAATTAGTAGTAATTACAATTAAGAATGTGTATATTGAAATTAAATTTCACCGGTGAGCATAAATTGCTTGAATGATAAAGTCATTGTGAAATCAATCATCATTTGGTCAAATCCTTGGATGGGTTTGACACTAACGATTTCTAACGAAGGAAAACCATAGGATTATCCTCAATACTCCTTGATTAAGACAAACAATGCTCAGAAAGGGAAGGAAGGTATTAGGGAGCCATTCTTTGAGCAATTAATCGGTAAATACTCACCGTATTTAATAACCAGTCATGAGAGTAATTATTCCTTGCCTCCTTCAATGAGCATATGGAAGAGAACATTTTATTTACATTGGGATTCTCTCTCATTCCGTTGGGCCTCATGGGATTAATTGGTTGAAAATTGCAAATACAAAATGAGCTGATGGGTTCTTTCATCTTGTTTTATGAGCTGTGTATGTGTGCTTTGATTGCATTATCTTCATCTCTCATCATCTTTTCATCATTCATTAATAACATTATTCATCGGTCAATGTTGCGAGATATGAGAAATTTAATTGATTGGAGTGATTGGACCAATAAGGCAAAGTAAGTTACTAATGGTAAGATAGCTAATGTGCATTATTTACTATGTTGAAGAATCTACCAGAGTAGATTTTACATATAAGAACGTACAATATTTTGTTATGCATAAGTATTTATTCTGTTTGGGAAATTTTGCATAGTATATAACATACCCGATAATAATTTATATGTATTTGCAAATAAGCAATCGTCCATTTATTAAGGAAGTAGAAGAATTATTAAATTGGTTGTTGGTTATAGGTAATATCTGGAGGTAATTTGTGAGTTGGTGATCAATTCGCAAGAAATTAGTAATTAGTGAAAGCTTTTAAATGCCACCGAGAGGAAAGAACAGACTAAAATTCAAATTGACTTCTTGACAATTTAATTTCTGGGGGAGAGCCTAATGAGAGGAATTAAGATAGGATTTAAGAGAAACCTTCAAATCAACTCAGACTTTTCTTTATTATTTTTTAATGAGGATGATTGCAGAGAAATATTAGAAATTTGATTTCCTAAACTTATTTTATGCTAAATACAAACGAGTTAAATCTAGGATGAATTAGATTGCATTAATTACATACATATTTACAAAACGGAATTTAATTTTAATCGCTTTAATTATTTCAAGAGTCCAAAGTTGTTCGATCATTTTATTATTTAATTTAGCATAAAGCGGATTACTTTAGATTTCATAAACTCGACAAACCAAGGAATGGTTTAGGAAGTAATTTTTATAAAGCAAATAAGTATTGCATACTTACATTTTATGATTTTTCTTTAATGCATTTAAACATATTATGGTTATGGAACTCATATGGTATTATATTACATCTTGTCATATTGCAAAAGACGTGATATTTCAATTTGAAATAAAATATATTTGGTCATAAAGAGAATAAAAGCTAAGGAAGATACAAAAGAAGGATTCCTCAACGAGTCTGAATGTGTGAGTGATTTAGGAAGGAGCCATGATGATAAGTTACGCCGACGTTCCTTTTGTACCTCTTCGGCCAAGAAACCTTCCAATTGAATTTTCTGCAAAAGAGTTGAGGGAAGAAAAATTTATAAAATTACGTGTATAGGAGCAGATCCACCTTCACAAGAGAAGCCAGTAAAGAATAACATGGAAAATGAAAAGTCCCGTCAGAATCGTGTCTCATAATAATATAAAAAAACATTTCCACCACTGCTTAATTTAAGAAATTTAAGGACCAAATCAAACCAGACTTCAATTAACAAAATTATTCAACGCTATGCGCTTAATTCGTAATGGGCAGAATTTTTATCATATGAATAATTCTCATGAGAATATTATAAATGTAAGCTCAATTGTTGAAATTGACTCTAAACAAGAAACGGATACGCAGGGTAGATGTGTATTATTATTAATCTTGATCATATTCCGTTGTGGGCTTGTATTGAACTCTGAACTTCTGTTTAAAAACTTGTTAAAGGAAGGAGAATTAGTTCCGAATTAAGAGTTCACTTGGGAAAGTTCTCTCAAAGAGTTGCACGCCCCCGGTTTTCCTATCCAATTTCACCCCCAATTCAACTCTTTTGAACTTTGGAGGAACCCCAAGTGGAATTCGACCTTTATGGAAGACTCCCTTAATAATAAATAATATTACTTTGTTCATTACCACACATATCTTGACATTTGGCCAGTTGCGTTTATTATCCCAATACAAAGAGATTTCTTAATTTTAAATTAGCGAAATTGATGTGAGTTGAATACAAAAATGTGATTTCATTTATGGGCATGTAGAAAAGGGCTTGCAGTATTTATCTATCAAATATTGTGAACTAACCCTCCTTAACCATTTGAAATTATGAATCACAAATATGATTTTGGAACAATTTGAACTTTAGGTACAATAACAATTTTGTTGTACCAAGCTTATTGCCTTATTAAGATTCTTTATAAAATAACATTTATTTATTGTTGGCGATGATTAAATAGGAAACAGTTAAGTTTTAGAATATAATTCTTTATAATGCTCATAGAGAAAGAAAGAAATAATGAATGATTCATTGGATGATTTAAAAACCATTTTGGCTCCGTGGTTGGAGTCCAATTATATTTTATGTCTTCTTTTGTCTCGGGAGAAAAGGGTTAATTTAAGTGGATAATAACCACTTAAAAACTTAATTTCTCATTGGGCCAAAAGAAAACAGGATTCGGTATGATATTGACTCTAGAGATGAGACAACTCACATTCGTTCTTTTGAACAATACTCGTTTTCCTGAGATAAATGAGAAAATCTCCTTTTGTGTCAAAGATTCTTAATTTTCTCATTTCTTCATGTAGTTTCAAATCCTCCTTTTAACTCTTCGATGGTCCCAAAGTGTCAAATGGGAAATTATGGCCTACAAATCCCATACGAATATTAAAATATTCAAGTGTAGAACGTATTCAACTTCCATAAACTTGGTCATATCTCAATCCTTTAAGTCCACTTTCATTCCTGTCCTTTTTCCCCAAATTGTTGACTATTGGGAAGAAAAACTCAAGTTTCTCTTTTCATAGGTTTAATTTGTAATTGAATTCATAAATAAAAAGCATTGCAGTAATACACATTTCCTCACTTTCAGCCACGTTTAGTAAGAGATTAATTTGCCCTTTCTGAGGAAAAAAGATTCGAGAGCCATTTCACGATTATGTTTATTTCGTAAATGAATAGTATAAATATCCTTTTCTACGGTTTATTAAGTAAGGAAGCTCAGGAAGGCAATTTGTAAAGAAAGAATTTCTATTTACAATTTACACGCTTCTAGAAATTCATATTCATATTTCACTTTTTACATAATTTGATTTAATTTATTATGCATCTAAAAGTGAAGTGGTTTAGCGCTCTCTAAACTATGTCACATTTTTTCTCAAACTCAGAATTCAATTACCACTTAAGGCGTAAATTTGAAATCATTTTCATAAGAAGCGGATCGAGTACATTGTGTTAATATGCAAGGGCTGTCAACGGAAATTGTGATATAATTAAATGTAAATTCGCATATACGGATGAATGAAGTTTTTTACAAAAGTTCATGTGAAAGATTTAAAATTGGGTTCTTAACCCACGTTTCCCCTACCGCACTTCATCATTCACATTCACAAACACGAATAAATGGATGGGGTGAAAAAGAGGTAGAAAGCGGCAACAAGTTATGAAATTGAACTACTGCAATCAAATTAAACGAATACACGCCGTTTAGAATCCCGAACGCAAAAATTAAAATAATTACGACGAAAGAAACGGAAATGTTCATTAAACCTCTTCCTAATTTCCTCTCGTTAAAATTCTTTCAACTAATTCGGCCTTTTTGAGGATTCGAAACTTCCTCTCGTCATCACCCGAACAATACCAAGAATCAGAAGAATGGGAGTTCATTTGGTGAAGATGCGTGGAAAGGATGCGTGTATATTTCACAATCAATTTAACATTTCTTATTCAATATGATCATAAAGTTGATCAACTCGCAAAACTTCTCTGCCGGAGTTAATGCATGAGGAAAGGTGTTCGAGTGGGTGAAGTGGCAAGATTCTAATTCCAATCTCGTGTTCGCCTTACAGACATTTTCATGATTATTTCTTATCTTTCGAGATTATTTTTTTCGTCTCGTTTTCACCTTTCTCTTTTATCACTCTCCAACATCTCCAAGTTGTTGATTTGATGAATGCGCCCTACAAGTCCATGTCTACAATTGTGTACAAATGATCCTGTTGTTCGCAATATTAATATTGTAAAAATGAACTTTACACATATTCCGCAATCCTTTAATTTATCGCCTTTATTTGAAACGAATGCCGTGTGTACCGTAACATGTTACATTTTATCTAAAAATAGTGTAATATTCGCATTATAGCAGATCGAATGTCAATATACAAACAATGTATAATTTATTCGCCTCTAGTTGTAAGTCAATGATTAAATAATCAAAAAAATCACCAACAGCGTGTCTTTATTGTCAGTAGTTCTGTAGCCCCAGAACCGCACATGATCGTACAACGCTCGGAACAATTGTGAATATAAAAAACTCCTTATTTGTACACAGCCTGCGTCTTTTGATGAGACGCGAGATGAAGAGATGAGAAAATTAAATCTGGCCTTTGTATCTCCCAAGACACGCCGAAGGTTCTTGGTCTGAACTTCATTCATGATCCTATGCATAGAGGAACTTGCTTCAGATCCGAGTGATGAGAATTATCCATTGAAAACTCCTATTCATCAGGTTCAATCTAATAAATGCTATTCCGTTTACACGGTTCTCCGGCTACAAGACATGTCACTCACAAACATATTTATACAAGAGTTCAATATTGCTCAGTGACTTGGCCAAATGGATTCAATGGAATATTTAATCATTAATAGTATGTATTCGACGAATAAAGATTCCTAATGTTAATTTCAATTCGCTTCCCCAACCAAGATGAGAATTGTTATTCGCAGTTATTATAATATATTTATAGCAATTATAATCTTTGTATGTATTATGTATGGCATTCTCCTTACATTCATATTAGCATTTATAAAGTTGTTCTTTGTACATGAATTGAATCCAGTCAAACGATTTCTCTCTGACTAATATTAAGCTTTACTTTGTTAGGAAACAGGGAATGGTGTATTTTTTGTATCAGAATATAAGAACCCATTAAAATGTAACATACTTGCGTACATGTAAAAGCATGTAAAAGCATTTGTATTTGTATTTAAAGTATTTGCATTTTACAATTTGTTGTGCCGGAATGTCTGACTAATATAAAGTAATGAAAGTTCATATGGGGGATTTGCCGCTATGGGTGCAAATGAGATCTAACAATGAATCGGATTCAATTGATGCGAATAAATATCAAAGAATCTTTAGTCGAATCTGATGAGAATCTCTGAGGATCCCTGCCGGACTCCAATAAACGAAGAATTAATGAGATATGCGAATTACTTACATTGTACATCCTCATACAAGATTAGTTCAATTTATATGCCATATGGTGGAGTTTTCATATCTACCATGCTCATCCTTATAAAATACTAGATTACACTTGAAGCGTATACAAGCACATTTACAAAGGATTATGCCCATAATGTTTATGTAAGTCTTTTAAATAATGTTTGGTTATGTTATCGGACGTAATTTATAAAAAACAGTTTAAAACTGCGATTTCAACTAGGTACATATATGAAATAGATTCGTATAGTCAAATAACAATGTGAAAAAATACATCCTGTGTATTGAGGATGTGGACAAATACAAATTTGCTTGTTCTTACTTATATGATTCATGTGAGTGAATATGAAAGAAATATACCTGAAGATGTTAAGGATAATTTTGTGTGGCAAAAACTCAGTTCATTCTCAGTCCACGTCTCTGATCAGATAATATCCTATAATTTGAGTTTTTTATCCGATACGATTCAGATTCAACAGCGATTCCTCATGTTTGGGAAATAATGGAGAGATTCTTTGAAAATCATATGGTGCTCGAAGTTTGCATAAACGCGGACAGCCCCCTTCTTCCTAACAACATATAAGAACCGGAGAACACTAACAAGGGACGTTTGCACTCTCCTACCCATGTTCAACATGTCTAATTATCCTGTCATTCTTCAAGCAAGCACAACTTGAAGAAACATTCTTATTCTATAATGCTTTTGTATTCTCACTTCAATTCCTTATTTTTCATTATAATTATGGAAGAGTTTCCTGTAGTTGAATTTCACTGGATTCATAGAGGGATCTTTAAGAAGTTCAAAATTGTTTGACATCTGTGATATGATGAAACTTTTGTTATTAAAATTAAGTAAAAGAGTAGAATATGGGATCTTGCGTGAGTAAAAGTATTAATGTAATTAAACAATCAACTTTTTCACTTTGGTTCAATGATTTGAAAATTATCGGATGATATTCGATGGCCAGAATTTTAAAACATTTTCTTACAATCGGATATCTTTACAATACGAAGATTAAATTTCACACACGAAATAATGAATAACATTTTAATACATTTACATAATCTATCTTGCATACGGAAAACAATAATTTTAAAATCAGTTCTGAGCATAATGCATTTCTCCTGGAAATACTTAATTTGATGAAAAGAATATCGGAAATATCTAATGTTCAATCATATTAAAATCAAAATTGTCATTCTGGTTGATTGCATGTTCCCACCACTAGGAATATTTGTAATTTTAGCTAATTACTGTCTTCGTCCCCAATCAGAATACTTTACAGTTTGAAATATAATAAGGAATTTGATTGAACACATCATTAAAATTTCCAAATGCATGCAGGGAATTCATGCTGCATTTCCATTATGGCATATTCTGAATAAATCTTAATTATTTGATGTCCATTCATGAGGAGTTTTCTAAAGACATATTGATTTTTACAGGTTGTAATTGTGGGAAACGGATCAGTAGGGAAATCCTCAATGATTCAACGTTTCTGCCGCGGCATCTTCACACGCGAGTACAAGAAAACAATCGGAGTTGACTTTCTCGAAAGGATCCTCACCATTGTGGACCAACCAGTGCGACTCATGCTATGGGACACGGCTGGACAGGAAGAGTTCGACGCCATCACGCGAACTTACTATCGTGGTGCTAATGCTTGCGTCTTGGCCTGCTCCATCACCGACAGAGATTCCTTCCTCGCTTTGCCAAAATGGAAAGCGAAGGTACGGTTTTTTACCACTCTTCCCAATTAAAAAATGATAAGGATATAAACATGGATAAAATGAGCAATGATGCATTATAAAAGATGGTTTAGTTTTTTTAAACCATTTTGTGCATTTTATCCACAATGAAGTAAAATGATTGTCAATACCACCGTCTTTTGTCACGATGACCAAAGAAAGGATTACGAGAGAGGCAGTTATCATTTCTATTTATTTGTCGTTGAGCTCCTTGGGATTGACAAGTTCTAAATAGGACTTCCCTGTCGAGGCATCAGGGCAGTGAGGCGTGAAATTCCAAATAAAAAAGGATTTAAGGAAGTTGAATCCGAACGGCGCACCTTATTAGCATCCCTTCGCCACTTTTTTTCCTCTCCTTATTCCGCAAATTCACGTTCCTTCAGAGGAACTAATAGAATGTTGGAGATACCCTTTGTTGTGGATTCGTTCAACTGTGTTTTGGACTTTAAGCGTAGTCGCTTTGAGTGTTTGTCTCTTGTGGATATGTTGAGCCTGTAATTAGATTTCCTTCCCACTCCCACTTCCTTACATGGAACGCTGATGAAGATGAGACATTCGACATGTTGAAGGATTAGAGGGAAGGGAAAGAGGCACAAAGAGGCAAATCATCTTCTTTTCAATCTCTTGCCCTTTAAATTTATTCCTTATTTATCATCAACACTTCTCCCAATGTTTAGCCCCTACATTCAACAAGTGGTTCTCCGTTTGACAAAGAACTTCAAAATATCCCAATGCAGTTCTGGGGAAGTGTAAGTAGCAAAATTTCAAAACTTATGTCATAATGTTATCAAAACACTTAAATTAAACATTATGATTTTATAAGAATATTTATCAAGTTGCATCCCAATCCCAATAGAGTAGAAGTGAGAACGTGTGAGAAGAATTGAAATAAGATTGTAATAATAACAATAAGAATAATATTCAGTTATTTACTTTAACTATCAGTCCTCAGAGGAAAATTAGGAAAATAAACAGAGTGGAGGAAAATGCTTCTTTTTCCTATTCATAAAATATAAAACAAATAGTGGATTTTAAGGTGACATTTGAATGTTTTTTATATTTAAAAATAAACATTTGTCATTTGTTCAATAGTTGAAATAATTTGGGTCATGTTAAACAAAATTTGTCGAAAAACGGAAAAAAGGGTTGTGTGTGAGAGAGCGTGAAGCGTCACCAACTCCTCAAAATCAACTATGTGAAATTAGTTGCAAAAGAATAATAAATAACGATATAATTAAAGGACGTTCTTATGTATTTTCCATATTATTTTGTATGATATTAAGGATGCATTGAGGATTGGGAGAGTTTTAAAAGTAGAACTTCATCTTGAGTTATTTTATTATAACAATTCGTTCCGCAGAGATCTTTTGAGGTAAATACAAGAAAGGGTTGAATAATAATGAGGAATGAATGGACCAATTCGTCCGAAACGTTTCTGGAAACACTTTTCATCGTCTTTTGTAGAAGAATAAAAAGTGAAGAGGCTTTATAAAGCCAATTGCGGTGATTCTTGTAGATTTAACGACAACCCTCCGCCTCCACAAAATTCAGATCAACAATTTTCTATTCTAAATGGAACCTTCAAACGCCATGTTTTTTTATAAATCTTTCAAATGATAAGTGATATTAATGTTTTAAGATTGTGACTTCATATTGTTTTAAATTTATGCCCACAACTGTGAATCAACTTTGAATAACAATGGAGCAAAGGGGAATTAAACGTTTGATTAATAATGAGACGAGAGAGCTCAAACTGTGACGCGTCTCTTAATTTACCTTCCATGTAAAATTACTCAAATTCATATTCAATTCAATGCCTCATTGTTGATGAGAAAATTTAAACAAAAGCCATTCCGATATTAGAAACAGGATCTTATTACAAGTATGGGCGGTTTATTCACACGGATGCAAAATAGTAAAAGAGATATTTCACTCGCGTAAGCGTAATTTATTACCCAAAATGAATCTAATGAATCCACAAGTTGATTATTTTCCTTTACAAACCAATTTAAATGCCCTTTGTATAATTTCCCTCGTTTTGTGTCAGGCTCATCTTAGTAATCAAGGTCCCTTCGTAAGATCTTGTGTGATGCTTTGATGTAGATAAACTAAGAAATTTTATTATAAAGTCAAAGGAATCCCAATTGAATCGCCCAAGGATTGCAGGGGTGAGGCTTCAAGCCGACGTCTCGACCTCCCAATTAGAAACTTCTTTTGAGTCTCTCTCATGTTTCAATTCTGCATGTGGATAGTTTGTGTGTTGAAAGTGTAATTAAGAGTCGATTCCGGGAAAAGGATGCGCATTCTTTCCAGTGAATATAATGTAATTTTAACGGCAGGTGTGTCGGGAGTGCGGAGAGAATATTCCCATCGTCCTCATCGCCAACAAAATGGACTTGCAGAAACAGGCGGTCGTCGACAGGTGAGGAACAAACCATTTTATTAAACTTAAACTCTAAAGAATCTTAATGCCTTCCGAACATGACGGATGTTCCATATCCTTATACCCACACAACACGATCTTACCAAACTCCCATTATTATCATTAAAGGAATCCTTTGAGTTACACGCTTTGTATTTATTAGTATATGTGCTATAATGTATAGATTTAGATGCAGAAAAACTATTTGTATGTTTAACCATGTTTTGAACATTCCTCGACATATTGAAAATTGTAAGACCTTTAATGCTATACAAAGAGTTACAAGATTGAAAAGGGATTTAAAGAGGGAAATGCTTATTGCAATTCTACCAACAGCTTCTGTCTTTTTTCTTCACTTGAACCTCATCCATCATTTGATGAGGAAGAAAGGAAGTTAAATGGTTATGTCTATTTGCTCAACTCTTTAAACCTTACGGTTACATTTTACATAGGAGGGGTCGGCGTATACTTTTAATTAGAGATTCATTCACTCGTGCATTCTTCCCTTTGACTCATCAAACACTCTCCTTAGCTCCTTTCAATCAACGTCAGAGTTGAAACTGAGGAGGCAAATCCACAACTTCCCTTTCGCATGTCAATTCTTCTTTTTGCCTTTGAGCCTTCTTTACATTTATTCATGTTCAATCGACTATTTACATATTCCAATGGCTTTCATACACGATGTTCAATTGGAAAACTAACAATAGTGTAATTCAATTTAAATACATAGTTTCTTTATATCACTGACAGTTTAATTGAAAGTTCTTTCTTGTAATTGATTTTATTCGAATGGATATTAGACGATTTAAGCCTTCGAATGATTGTTAAAATCTTATTAAATATACTTACCTACCTGTATGTATCTGCAGTTTACACTTTCACTATACAGCATATGTAATATAATTTATGTGTAACAATGTAACGTAATATTGAAATCATTTTTATGGTATGATTATACTCTAGTAGGCATATGAAAGCAAAATTTTTGCATTGGTAAATGGCAGAAATGGTTCCAATTCCAATATATTTTTTAAAGATGATAAATGATTTTTCTCTTGAATCTCTTGTCACTCACGAGTTTTGAGCTCATCCCTTCCATCAAGAAATAATGGAAATTTCGTTTGCATGATCTATGAGGGCAAGTCAGTGATTAAAAAAATGGCCAAGACTCATTTGAGAAATATCGAAACAGGTTCTTGGGAGTTAAATGTATTTAAGGTCCCATTAAATGGAAAGAGATATAGGAAAATTGGGCAACCGTTCCCATCAATCCCTTTTAAAAGACTGCATTTAAATGGTTCCAAAGTGCTGTTCGTTTAATTGCGAATGATCGAAGATTGAATTTAATTTCCTCGTTTGGTTCCTCTGAAAATGAGTCTTGTTGTGTGGTGAGTAGTGAGGGTCTATGAGGTTCCTTTATGAAGGAGAGCTCTAGTTCTAATTCTTCACCTCCCGTTATATTGTTTTTCCATTCAGTGGCTATCTATTTAAATTCATTCTGGTCCCCAGGTGAGATTCACGAGAGAAAACCTCACCCGTTGGATGGAAAATGCAAATTCACTCTCCTCCCGTTCCACCATGTTATAAATGGAAATGTAATTGGAAATTAATATTCATTTCTCTCGCTAAGTAAAAAAGCAACAATGAAAACTCTTTTGTCTTTTTCACTTAACCGTCTCATCTTTATAACAAAAGAGTTGATGGAGAAAACCTCAGCTCAGGTTTGGGGACAGGAGCGATGAATATATTGCTTTAGATTGAAGGCCAAGTGAGACTCAATTAGCATATAAAGAGATGAGAAGTTTCTTAGAGATTTAAAAGAGCCGTAAATATGAAATTGTTCAGTTATCTTCTTACAATAAATCTCGACATGGACGGGCAGAATCCATATTTGGAGTTTGAATAAATTATAAGATTATAAATAATGGACATAAGCCTTGTTATTTTAGATTTTCAACAAGCTAGAAAACGAAATAAATCAGATAAACGTCTAATTCATCTTTCAGATATTTCCAATACTTTTCATATACACAACCTTTATATCAAGTCAAACTTATCTGTACTTTTAAATATAAGAAGAATGTAATTTACTTTAAGGGAAATTGACCACTAAAATTTATAAGCCTTCATTATCCTGTATATTTAGTTTTGTCTTCATTAGCGTTTTATTTTCAACGGGTTTGAATCCAAAATTTAAGGTCAAAAACTTTTAAGCTACGATACGAATACAAGAGTGGGAAAAGATATCCCATGCATTTTATAAAATGGTCAAAGATATTCATCTAAGCCACCTGAATTCTCAACTCACTTCGGATGAGGATTTTTACAATGTCTTCTTTACAACACACATGGGAGCTTTAAATTACGAGGAAGCACGGAAATTGCGTGTTGAGAAAATATCAAGTTCAGGTTCGGGAGGTTGAGAGGAATTTAACACTCACCTCCGGTGAACTCGGAATGTTGAGTAATAAAATCCCTCTTATTGTTACCTTTAATATCCCACAAAATCTCCTTACTTCATACACACAAGCAAACACATTTAAGACTTTTCTACTTAGGAGCTCTAACACTTAAAAGTATTTAGTAAGTTGTTATAAGAATGTAGTTAATACTTTAAGAGCATTAAGCTTAACTTTTTACAGTACTTAATACTTTAACTTTAATTAACATAAAATTCCCGAATATGAAAAACCCTTAAATTCTTTCAAGATTGTCATTATGATTGGAAACAAATTCTTGACATTTTAATTATCTGTTTTTAGCTCGGAGCTTGAAGCAATGGCGAAGTCCCTTGGGATCAAAAAGCTTTTCCGTACGTCAGTGAAGGAGGACGTGAACGTGAATAGCGTGTTCACTTACTTGTCAGAGCAGTTTGTCGAGACGGTGATGTGCATTCGGGGAGAAGAAGCCCGAATGTTGGACGAAGAGGAACTTCTCCCACCCGATCTCCACAATGGATTCATCCACAACAACAACCACCATCAGAACAACAAGAAGAAGAAAGCTAAGAAGGAACGCCCGGTCAAGAACAACAACCGGGACAATATGAGTCAAAGTAATAATCCTCAATTGAGGAATCCAGTGATTTTGAAAGGAGGAACGCCGTTTCCGGCTTTCCATCATGGAGGTTATGGAGGAGGTGGGGGGAAGAAAAAAGGACTAGCCGTGATCGGGAATGAATTTGACCCGCGACAGCCCATTTACCATCATCGCCACTCATCAAACACCAACACCGGGTATCATTATGGACATTTACATCCTTCAGCTCTCAATATGCCCTTCCGACTCGACCTTGTCAACAAAGGAGCAAAGAAGAGGAAAAAGGATGTTTGTGCCATTTTGTGAATTGTTAAAAATTGTTTAAAATGTGTAAATACAAAAGATTAATTCCAATATATACTGATTTATTATTTATTATATCTAGATTAAATGCTCTTTATAATATGTAGAATTAGAAGGTAAAAAAGAAAATAACAAGTTATGAAACAAGTGTGTGAATTGAGACACGTTCTTTAGGATTACAGTAAAATACTTAAATACACTTTATAAAGAAATATATAACTTTACTCAACACTTATCAATACTTATTACTTGATTAATAATTTTTAATTTCCTTTTACTTTAATGGTTACGGAAAAGAAATCAAAATTGAAACAAAAAATACTTCTGCGCACGCTTTTTTCTTAACTCTTAATTCTAATTTACTAATTACGAAAATTACAATAAACTAAATGTCGTTATAATACCTAATGGAATAGATATAATTTTTACTAATACATAATAGTGTCAAACGATTTCATAATTTTTCAAATTAATTATCAAATAAGTATAATTATACTCTATTCCATTTGAGAAGATTATTGAGAATTGAATCATGTTACTTGACCGGGCAATTGAATGTCATGTCACCCGCAAATAATTTCTACAGGAAATAATATCGGTTTATTTGAATTTCTAATAACATAATTCAATTCTCAATAATCTTCTCAAATGGAATAGAGTATAAGCTCAACAAATAATGTACGAAAGTAATAATTACATAGTGTTTGTATAAAAGTAAAATAAGTCCAAGCGTGGGAAGCTTACTTATAATAAAATGCTTGATTGTATCTACCTATATAATATCTGAATTGAACACTCTTGATTGGTAATAATAATTATTATAATTAATACGTACATCAAAGTCACTATTTGAATTGTGTCACTATACATGTTGTGATGTAGAATAATGTTAATGGACGATCTGTGTGTTAATAAATGACAATAAAATTCAATCATGTACTTTTATTAAATAAAATAAATATATCTACATTTGGATAAAAATGACTTAATGAACTTAAATATTATTATCATCATAGAGTGGATAAGTTTAAATGGTTCTACCAGATAATTTATTCGAATTCGTTGCAGTATTATAGGAAATTCATTTTATTGACTTATCACAACAAAATTTTAATACATTTCAGACAAAAGACAAGTACGACTACAAAAATTTCAAACATCTTCAAATTAATTTTCCGGCTGATTTGAATTTATTCCTTTAAAAATAATTAAACAATATTAGGACATGACTTGCTATTGATATCAAACTTTGATTTTCAAATAAAACCTTGATCTTTAATTCACTGACTTACTCCCATTGAAATCTTTGAGTGCAAGGAGATGTCCAAGATTCGTGGAAAAGTCGATAAAAGATTTACTTTTTTCGGCCACCGCCCATGGCGAGGATCTGAGCAATCCTTATAAAGATGTTGATCGTGTCCAAGTAAATCCCCATTGAGCTGAAAGAAAATTAAAAATAAAGTTTTAATGACAATGCATCAATAAGACTCTGGAATTACATTCTATCCTCGAGATCTTATAATTAACAGTCTTAATTGGCTCCCCAACGACATTTTATTGGCTACTAACGATTTCCCTTATTCAACAACTAAAAAAATGCATTTATGTATTCAATAATTCAAGTCGTTTATTATTGGTATTGATAGATCGAACTTAATTTTGATAATTCCTAGTTTTAAATTCAAACAATTTAGGAATAGATAACTGGCTTAATTTTACATTTAATAACACCTGTGTAAATAATAATTTTTTAAAATAATTGTCGGATTTAACTTACGCAGCGATAGGATCAAAAGGTACAATGGCATTTTCTGGATGTTGTTCAGCATTCCTCACGACTTTTTGTGTATCATAAAGTAAAAATCCAGAAAAGAGAAGGAGCCCTCCGTAGATTGCAATTGAGTAAAGTCCAGATCCAAGTGCGGTAGTTGGAGGTAAGAAAGCCGAGCCTGAAAGGATAACCAACACGTCAATAAATAATCCAATTTTGCAATAAAACTTATCGATAACAAGAATTCAATAAATCAGTATAAATGAGATTATCAATGATAAAGTGACGAATTGGGTGTGATTTTATTACCAATAGAAGAAGCGAAAACAACACCCAGCCCGATGGCAAGTGGGCCACCCATATTAAGGAATTTTTCAGAAGGCGCACAGTAAGCAATAGTTGAAAGTCCACCCACAACTCCTGCAGTCATCCAAGCCGCCCGAACCAACAACGGCCCGCCCATGAAACACATCGGAGCCAAACTATTGAATTAAATTATTTTAAAATCATAAACAATCCATTCTTATCTTATAATTTCTTACACAACGCCCACTAGCCCCGAATGCACCATCCATGCCAGTTGTTTCGGTCCAAATCCCGGTGAATATTGAATTGAACTGAAATGTTATAGATCATTTAATATAACATAAGTAATAAAAACTTGAATAATTTTAAAATAAATACACAATTTTAAAGGTTAGACAACTCTTTGATTTCTTCACCTTACGACCATTTGTGTTCCAATGAGTGCAGCCAAACTTCCAAACATGGTCACCATTGGATGCCTCATCATGAGATTCATAAGCCCTTGTGATCGGAACGCTGCCATTGCACTTGCTGCAGTAAATGCGAGTGATCCTCCAAAGTAGCCATAAGTAGTTTGGATTCTTTCTTTCACATATTGTGGCCACATCATTGATCTTTCAAGATTCCCAGGTTCTGCAGACATTCCAGCTCCATAATAAGCAAGGGCTCCTAAACCAAATATAGCACCTCCAGCGACTGCTCCTTTACCTAAACATATTAAAAATTATTTAATTATTTAGAAAAATAGATATTTTATTGTTTAAAGTATTTTTTTATTTCATGGCTATGAACCGATATTAAACGCAGTTCCTTGTTGTGGAGCCATTGCTCTATCACGAATTCCAAGCCGTTCTTTTGCTCTTCTGATAAATTGTCTTTCGGAGTCTTGAATAACATTTGACGTCTTGAGACATCTGAATGGCTGTCCAGTCATTTGGATCTTCACATTCGGACACCGACTCGCAACACGAAACGCAGCGGAAAGAATCATCTAAAATTACATAATATAAATATTATAGGTAATAAGTAGTATGTGTATAAAATTAATGACCAAGTGAGAATGTCACACATTGAATAGCATACATATACATGATGAAAAATCAACTATAATTTACTCACCTTTTTTCTATAATTTACCCCGACTCAGCTGTAACTAAATCAAAAAAGATTATTCGATTAGTATTCGATTGAAATCATAATATATTTTATTAAATTTGGTAAGGAAGCTTGATAAAATCTTCAATTGCGTCGTATTGTCGAATATATTCCGAAAGCAAAAATTGCATGATTGCATCAGAAAAATATATCCAAGTTAAAATGATGAATAAATGCGAAATTACCATTAAATGACACTTACATATTCAAAAAAAATAAATGGAGTAATTGTATACCTTGTCTTAACAATCAATCAAAGGTAACACTTAATTTTTAATTGAATTTGAAGAATATCCAAACCAAAGACAGCCCTTCACTTTACGAAAATCCAAATATCTTTACTTACAACTTACAAGTTATAGAAGATCGAGAATATTTCGCGAATTTTCTGAGTGTTGTTACAGGATTTATTTTCAATTGAAGTCATTGTCGCGCTTTCCCCTTGTAATGTGTTTTGCGACACATCCATATCATATCAAGACTCTTTCACAAACTTCCAAATCACACTTTAATGTAATAGTTAAATTGTATCTGCTGATGTTATATTCCTTTAAAAATTAAATAAAATATGCAATACCATTTTAAAATTGCTAATTGTTAGCAAAAATTTCATGTGCGTTATCTCTAAAAATAAATATAAAAATGTAAAGTACATGTTTTGATATTTTTAATTACGATCACCTTAATTAAAAGTTCAAATGAATAATTAACTTATTCATCAACCTTTCACCCGCGATTTAGAGACAATTTCTGTCTTTAGATCATTTGGATAGTCACTCTTATCCTGTGCTTTGATTATAAAATGTCTATAATTCAATTCCAAAAAGAGCCATTTGAAGTTAACAAACGGTTCACATTATGCACAATTGTCCCGGCTTACTCATCCATGTCCAATTAGGCTTACAAGTGGTAGAGCTGTTATGTCTAAATACAACTCATTTTAGATTCTAGCGCACATTATCAGTGCGTTCCTTCTATGTATCCCAATAACAATAAATGTTGGAAAAGTCAGATCATTTGTTCCCTGTATAAGGACCATCATCCCATGAGTTCGAATTTGGAATGAGGTAATAAACAATAGTGGGTGGTTCATTCGCACAACAACGTGGAAATGAATTGCGTTCATCCTAATGATGAAAATCCACTTCCATTTCTGTATCTGCTCCGTAAAAGAGGACCCGAGGTGTGTGTTTACACTTGGGCGACCTGGAGAGGTCGATGCCTCGATTAAAAAAATCTCCTCATCCGCTCTCGAACAATCAGTTTGGGAAAAGAGGAGTTGGAGAATCCTCCTAATTTCCTCGGCCCTTTTCTCCCTAATCATTTTCCACACACTCCTATGTTATTAGGAACTTGGAAATTTTGTAAACCCAACAGCGATAATCATCTTCATATTATATATGAACCCAGTTGGATTGGTAATGTTGTATAAGTAATATTCTCGTATCAGATCATGTCAGATGGTACAATAAGGCTTTAATGGATAATTTGGTGGTCTTAACGAAGTAAGAAATACCAATTGGTATGTGTAGATATGCGAATTAAGAATGTGTTCAAGAGCAGAATATTTGAAGTGGAGGAGATATATAGGGCCGGATTTTATATAAGGGCTGCTTCGTTCATCATTATTCGCATTATGAATCGTAACGAGGATCCGGAGTGGATATTTCCATATTAATTGAGTATGTGTGGGGAGGTTTGCCTCCCTCACTCTCACTCTCACCCTCAAACCCAACCCGACAGCAGACGGAGATGGACAACTCACCCTCCAGAGACGATGGCCCGCTACAAAAACTCTTGTAAGAACAATACACTTAATATTATACAAACACAAAATAGAAAATTAGCCTGTTCTTAATTATCCTTTCTCGTTGTGAGTTTTCGTTAAATTATTATAAGTGTCAGTCAAGTGGTCCCACGACTTTGGTTTAAAACCTTTTTTGAGGGAGAGGCATTAATTTAATAAACGTTCATCTCCTATTTATATAATGAATTCATAAGGATTTTTTAACATTTTTGTTGGCATTTAATTATTTTTATGTTCTTATTTATCTTACAATTAGCGTTAATTTTAATTTTAATTTAATATTTTAAAATACAAACGTGAAAAGTTCTTCTAAATTAAAATTACTATTTATTGTAATCATTTTATTACTGAAAATATTATACAATATTTCGAAATTGATAAAAGTGCCTTTAAAATATTTGCTTTATATTATGCATTAAAATTAGTCGAAAAATGAAAAAAAATGCTCGAAGATGCAAAATACAATTTTTTACTGGCAAAATAATTGGCTATCATTACATGCATAAATTGCAGGTTGGGCGTGTCATATTCGCCAACGTTTCGTAGATTTCCAATAAATATATCATAAAAGTCATAAACCATGTCTATTATTAAATTATTACGACTCGAAGAAAGGATGAAAACAGTGATAGGAAAACAATTGACCATTAGCAAGCTCTCTTTAGATACTGACATTATATTCGCATAAACGTGGGCGTTCCATTAGCTAGTTATATTGTTCGTTTCGTAGAGGTTTATATCGTGTTTAAATGTATAAGAAAGATAATTGAAATTACAATAGGGATCGCTTCTTCAAGGTCTTTGAAAATAAGAGGATGAAGCGGAAAGAGGAAAGACGGAGAAGATGCTTGATCTCGCATCTCACCCTCAATGTAAACCTCGCATTAAAAGTATTAAATATCAAATTAGTATACGCATTGAGTTAGTTAGTAAAAAATACACTTCAGTCCTGAATGCTGATCCAAGTATAGATTAAAATCTAACCTTTTCTTTTCACACGTTTAATGTCAAACTTAATGTTTGTCGTGTCATGTAATGTCAGAAATGCATAATAGTTATGAGTTGAGTACTTTTAGCCCTATATGGCTCATTCGACTTGCTTTTATGTAAATAAGCATTCAGGAAAATGTCTTTGCTCTTGATATTTATGCAATATCCATGTATCGCTTCTGACTATTTGATATATTTATGTATTACCAATACATAGGTAATATAAACGTTTCGTAGTAACAGTATACCATATATACATAATATAATACCATACCATGGTATACTGTACAGGTATAACACTGGTAATTATGAATACGTTTTAAAAACTGTATAGAGTCACAAATTTAGACATAAAAGTTACGTAAAAATTGATGATCTTTGTAAAGTCTACTGCTACTGGTACATACATTTGTAGTATTTAATGATATGCTACAAATAAAACATTTATTCATAGGGTAGATACTATATATCTTGTTATTTATTGTACGTGCTATAATATGTATGTACCATAATTGTATGTTAATGGTGTGTCAGATATACTATTTTTTACACATACCATACATAGACATGTAGCAGAAGAGTCGGCAAAGTAAAAGCATTTTATAAGTAGAGGCTGTTAAGTTGTGAACAATTCTTAGAAAATCAGCACTTTTGCACTTGAAGCATAAATATAATATAAGTATCGTAAAGTATGAAGAGCTGTCATACACAAACTTCAAACTTCTTCTAAACTTGCCTATACAATATATATACATTGCTTCATGTATGTAAAGTATATGTATTTATCAAATATTTTGTACTTATATAAAGCCTGTCGATAGTGCAATATAATGCTTTAGAAATTAACCCCAATTATATGTTCATAGTCTTATCTTGAAGTGTATTTAGTGAGCGATTTTATAGTTATACAGAGCAATAAATACGGAATATATTAGTAAAGATGAAGGGATGATAAGATCAGGAGGAATGTGTTGAAGTGTACATAATGCATCGAGAGAATGAAAAGGAAGAGTTTCAACTTTCCAATTGGTTTTAAACGAATGTCTTGGAGTAGTTGAAGCCCTACGTAACCACCACTGGCCAAAATATAAGTTGGATGGATTTGGCGTTAAAGCTGTGGTTGCACCAGCAGCCGTCATTTGTTATTTTTTTGGTGGGTGACCTCCGTTCTCCAATTCGAATTAATAAGGAGATGAATGGCGTCTGGGCTCGGCCCTTTTACACTCCCCTCAACTTGATCTTGAATTCTTCCTTTGACACTCACTGGAACCCAAAGGAACCCGACTTTCCTCAACCCTATGGATCAAAGGGTCATAATTTATGGGAAATCATACCCAATTTAAATTAATCATTTTCTTTCAATTTTTAAAATGAAACTTAATTTTTCCTTAATTAACTATTATTAACAAGAAACGAGCTGCAAAGATGAGTTCAACTCCAGATTTCCATTTAAAGGGTCAGCAGGACTCCACTTTACATGTAAAATATTCAATTTGCATATTAAACACATCAACGATGTTTACTCACAGGCAGTTCTTGTATTAAGGGAAGGAAAAAGATGTTCTTTGGTTTTAATACAGCAGTTTATATACATCACATCATCATCCCATGATATCACCTTTTTACTCAATCTCAATAAATTATTCAGTTAAATAAACCTTAATTTATTGTTTAATTCTGTTAATTGTTAATTAATTCAACACATTTTATTATTTTAAGGAAGGGACGGATTACCTTAGGCGGTCGGGGAGACAAAGTAGGAAAATGCGTCCGAACCAATTTGTTGACTATTTTGGTCGTGACGGGACTCATTGCGGGCACTGGACTTGGATTTATTCTTCGAGGGTCAAAGGATACATGGAACCAGAGGGAAAGATCATACGTAAAGTTCCCCGGAGAAATCTTTCTTCGAATGCTCAAAGTTATCATT
Organism: Neelides folsomi; assembly: GCA_034687125.1. Taxonomy (NCBI): domain Eukaryota; kingdom Metazoa; phylum Arthropoda; class Collembola; order Neelipleona; family Neelidae; genus Neelides; species Neelides folsomi. The sequence goes on from JAQGBZ010000113.1 coordinate 76,719, forward strand.
CTTCCGCTTATTTTCTCATCGCTGGTCTCCGCCATTGGATCCCTTGATTTGAAATTATCAGGAAAAATCGGAGCAAGAGCTATTGTGTACTACGGACTCACTACCATTATAGCAGTTGTTATTGGAATTATTCTTGTCACGGCGATTCATCCAGGCAAAACGGAATCCGTGACGGAATTTGGGAAAAACAAGCCAGGGTTAAATGTGACCACGCCCGACACTTTGATGGATTTGGTCCGGAACATGTTTCCTCCTAATGTCGTTCATGCCACAATTGCACAGGTACTTTACTTTACTAGCTAACAAAAATGGTTTATTAAATAATGTTAACGAAATATTCTTTAATAATTTGAAATTACAAAAAATTAATTTTTAATAATTTTTAATTTTAGTATCAAACAGTATTGGTTGTTCCATCCGACCCAGGACTTCCCTTATCCGAATGGTCGATGAGTAGCAAATATGTTGAAGGGACGAATTTCATGGGTTTGGTCGTATTTGCAACTGTTTTCGGAATCACCCTTGCGAAAATGGGAGAAAAAGGAAAGGCGTTGCTTGAATTCTTCAAAGTTCTTTCTGAAACAATGATGATAATCACCAATTGGATTGTTTGGTAAAGAAATTAAATGATAAAGATTAAAAACCATAATAGATAAATTAGGTATAATATTGGTAATTAATAATTTTGTCAAATTATCTTATTATGATCAGGCTGAGTCCTTTGGGTATTTGTTTCCTCATTGCTGCCCAATTACTCGAAGCCGATGATATTGGTGGGATTTTGAGCAAACTTGGTCTTTACTTTGGAACTGTTCTTTTGGGACTCTTTGTTCATGGACTTATCGTCCTCCCGATCCTTTACACTGCCGCAACAAGAAAACTGCCTTTTCGGTTCATAGGAAATATGACCCAAGCCCTTGCCACTGCATTTGGAACGGCCTCATCCTCAGCCACCCTTCCCATCACCATTGGATGCTTAGAAGATAAAAATGGAGTTGATCCGCGAGTCTCCCGCTTTGTGCTCCCAATCGGAGCGACGATCAACATGGATGGCACGGCGTTGTACGAAGCAGTGGCTGCCATTTTCATCTCTCAAATGCATCAAGTTCCATTGACACTTGGGAGCTTGATTGCCATCAGCATTACAGCGACAGCTGCGAGCGTCGGAGCTGCAGGAATTCCTCAAGCCGGACTCGTCACAATGGTCATGGTCCTCAACACCCTTGGACTTCCTGCTGAATACGTCTCGTACATTGTCCCTGTGGATTGGTTGTTGGACCGATTCCGAACGACAATCAATGTTTTGGGAGATTCACTTGGAGCAGGAATTGTGGACCATCTGAGCAAAAAGGAATTGAGGGGACTTTCTGAATTGGAACTTCAGGGAATCAACGAGGAGGAAGAAAATAAGAAGGATGAAGAAATGTAAAGTTATTTAATTCTCATTAAGATCAAGAGCTTTATTAATTTATTATTACAACCATCTATGCATACACCATTTTTTATTGTTGTTCTTAAAAATTTAATTGTTACTTGAGACAAAATATACTTCAGTTTGTTTTCTTATTTTGGTTAATTTATTTATACACTCTTTAATGACAATTATGCAAAATATAAAAAACTATCATTATACCATATAAATATGCATCATGTACTTAGCTTATAATAGTTTATGTTATATTATGTAGTTAGTATATTGCGCGTTTTGTTTATTCGAATTTATTTATTCATCAAAGGGTTGTAAGATACATGTGTAATATCGTGTAGGTCGTAGGTAATGACTGGTAATGTAGTAAGAGAAAATCATAATTTCAGTAGTTTTTAATAATCTTAAACATAACTACTGTTAAGTAATCTTTAAAATTATGGTTTTTCATATTTCAATTTATTTAGGATATTATTATAAGATAAAATTAACAATTAATGGACAGTAACAAATACCGCTTTCAACTCTCACAACCAACCACTAAATAATACTCATTGAATACATTGTCGTACAATACTTGCGAGTGTCGAGTGATCGAGTGTCACAATTAAAATCAATTAGCTGAATTTCTATTAATTTATGGCTAATTCACAATGACTCCACAATGACTTTGTTCACACGTATATTTTATTAAATGAGTACATGTCTTATCTCAATTTACAATACATAAATTAATATATTGTAATCATATCATACATAATCATATCAATATTTGGTAGTTATTTTATATTCTACATTCTTAATAAGGTCTAACGATAAAAATTACTACATTACATATACACGAGAATTATAGAAATCTTAGAGGTAAGACTTCACTTCTAATACTTTACTACTTAAATATATCGACGGATAAGACTTCACTCATATTAATTTCATATGAGAGTAATCCTAATTGAATAAGTTGGCTCGACAATTGGTTGGAATGAGCTGAAATATCTATGAGATGACACGGTTCACTACTTTGTCTATTTTGGCACGGATCGCAGTTTCGTGGCAGAAATACTATTTAATGAAACGCCTTTCATTGAGATTCTGGTAACAATTAAGTAATTTTATTAGGAATAAGGTGTAATTAACTAAAATGCCTTTGATTAATATTCATAAATTGAATCTGTTCCAAAAATTCCAATCATAATATTTTATATATTTCCTCAATTGTGTAGAAAATGTATTTAGGAATTGAAATCGCAACTTTTAGTAGTATCTGTAAAATCTTTATATACTCAATTTCAAGAAAATTAAATTAAATTAAATTAAATTATCGACACCTGTTTAAATAATAGGGAGATTGGTGATTAAAAATTTAATTAATAACAATCGAATATGTAGCTTTCAGATAAAAATAACTTTGTATTAACAATTTTGACTCTTAAGCCAGATTAATCAATGAATTTAATGTAAAGGAAAACCAATGTAAAATAATATAAAATTTTGCTTAATTTAAGTTTAATTAACTTTTTACCATTTAAGAAGATAAAATTTCACGCAACAAATTTAATTTAGTGGATTTCGTATAATGAAAAGAAAACTTATTTGCCTATAGAAAATGTGGCTATATATTCTTTGGTTAGCAAATTTTTATTGGGTCATATTTTTGAATTAATAATCAATCTAAATAACTTTCATGCCAAGTTCAATCTCAATTACCATCATAAAAGTCTTAATAATAAATTAAGCTTAATAGTGAAAATCATTTGTACAAATTAGCGACATATCCAGGGAAAATAGACGTACCAATGGCCAATGTCCTAAGGCCGACTTATCAAATACCTTTGGTTTGTAATATAGCAACCCACAGAGAAATCCTTAATACTGGTAATAATTATATTACATAATAAGAACTTTAATTTATTTGTACATGACTTAATGAATGACTAGGCTTTTAATTCGTTATTGAAGACGGCGGGTTTCACAGTTAAATACTGGTGATAGAAAGTATGAATTCTGAATAATTTGAAAGACGGGAGGTGAAAGTTTTGAAATCCCAAAGGAAATAAATTCAAAATGTCAATTTATGTATATTAAAACCTTTCGCCTTCTTTTGTTGAACAAATGTTGACTAGATTGTTTAAATGTTAAAGTTATAGAAGTAGCCTCTCGTATTCGCGAAATTTTGAGAAAATGTGAAGATGGACGCAGTTTGAGTGATTTATATTTTGAAACTGGAATTAATTCCGTTGAGTGTCCTGGCGAAGATTGAGCCTTTGGCTAACGAAGGATTTGGACCTTCAGCTCGACTTCCTTTAGGCCCAACACGAAGAGAAGGATTTGGGCCTTTACTTAAACAACTCCCTCGAGTTTCAACGTACTTTCGTTCCCTATTAAGCACGATTAATTAGTATTAATGCATCATTTCAAAAAGTAATCTCTAGCTATATCTCTATTTGTTTTAACATGTTAATTAATAAAATACTTACGTTATGAATGCAGTGTTGGGTCCTTTGGCAAGGGATGAATTCGCCCCTTTGGCAAGTTTACTTGAATACATATCTCCCTTATCGCTTTTTCGTCCAAACAAACTAAAATAGGATTTATGAATCAACTATCATACTATTGTAATAATATGTAATTGTTGTTTATCAAAATATCGAAATTGCACATTTTTTGTGCAATACTGTTTTACCAGTTTAAAATTTTATAAGAAATTACTTTTCAATGAAACTCTTCTTCTTTCCCCTTTTCGGTTCAGAATGATCAATGGAGTCATAGTGGTTCAAGTTCATCTTTTCAATGATGTTATTATTCAACGTCTCAACATCTCCAATCGACACTATCAGGATAAATTCAATTTATTAAAGAATGCTAATGTTATAAAATTTTTTACTGGTATAGAGAGAGTAGTAGGCAAGGTCTATCCCAACCAATGTTGTAGAACCCCTATCCCTTCCCGCCGGGCGGGAAAAGATAGGGAATGATAATTAAGTATTTATAATTAAATATTTATAACAAGAATTAAGTATTTAGTACCCTTTCTTGTATCCTTTTTCTTAATAAAAGGTTTAAACTCGTCCGGTGTGATTGGTCCAATTTCTTTTAAAAGCCTCTCGGTTTTCCCTTTGTCAAAATTGGATGCCTCGAGCGCCCACGCCACGAACCTCTCAGGAAGGGCCGGAAAAGCATTAAGCAACGACGTTTTCATATCCGTTTTTTCGCAAACGGAGATGTGAGGTCTGGCTGGTTTGAGAATCGGAGTTGGGAATGGAGATTCGGGCTCAGTTCCATTTACATTTTTATGTTCTTCAATCGCTCGCTGTCTCCGTTCAATTAATCCTTTCACTTCAAGCCATTTATGCCGAGCAGGCCTGAATTTTCAAAAGGATTAAATAATAAATCACTTAAACAAACAGAATTACATAAATGCCACATCCTTAATTAGGTCATACATAGATTAAGTACGTGTTAATAATTTATTCCTTGTTTACTTTGATGGTGGCGTTCGAGAAAAGCCCTTTCTAAGCATTTTCTCTGAAGCTTTCTGAACATTATTTTCCACAGAAGTGAGGACGTCGAGGAGAATTGTTTCATCCGCCGCTGGGAAAATTCCTTTCATGTACTTCAATTTCATTTTGGGTGATTTATTAGAAGGCTTTCCATTTCGTTCTTCTCGAACCTATTACACATAAAATAATGAATTCAGATATTCATAAAATTGTCTCCACCTCCACATATCGTCAATTAAATATTTATGCTTTTAAATAGTGTATTCTGATTATTACAAGTTGAAGCTGAGGAGAAAGTGACAATTGAGGAGATCCATATCGTGTGAACAAACTCCCAGCGGAGGACTGCAAGTTACTAAACTTGAGAAGCGAAACGGGAGTTCCTGTTCGAGCTGGACTTTCGGTCACGTAACTATCAAATAAATCATTTATTATTTCGAACATTCAAGCTTTTATAGATCCTTTTTAATACTCTAATTGTTTTAGACAATTACCAATAATTAAATATTCTTATGGGCCTAAAGCCAAATACCTGTTCATTTTGAGAGGAGAATTAATATTGATTGACTTTGTTTCAGCGAGCGAATTGGCCGTGTCCGTATCATTATCAAGAAGGGCCAATTGTTTTAATGACTCGAGTTCAGTAGCCAATGGATGTTTTTCCACTTGAAGGGCCGAAACAACAAGCGTCGCTCGGTTATGATACCTAAAATATATATAAAAGTTACTTACAATATTACGAATTTGCTAATCAATACAATATGGATAATAAAAAAACTTATATTCCAAAACTATAACAAATGCTTTTAATTCAACATACTTGTGAAAGAGATGCCGAACATGAGGTTCTTGTGCTGTTGGGAATATTGCACAAACTGTCCTATACGCTGTTTCGGTATCGACTGAGGCCAAGTAAGTTGAAGGGATTCCACAATATGAAGAGGAGGAACGACAAGACCGGGCCGAAGGCGGTCGTTCGCTTTCGCGGTCTCCCAAGTTGGAAATGTTGATCTTGACATTTGGGTCAGTGAGGAGAAGCGGAGGTTGAGAGGAGACTTCTAATAATTGTCTTTTCGGTGGCGGAGTGGTCGTTGGGACGATCCGTGGTGATCCGCCTAGCCTTGGAGAGGATCCACGACGGTGAATTCCAAATCCTTTAAGACTTGGAACTGGACTTGACCATCGACTCACACATCCAATGTCCTTTTTAATAATTAAATACACATTCTTATACTCATAATATTTTTCAATAATTATGATTATTAAACAAATATTTTATATTATACTGTATGGATCATGCATGTTTACATTAAATATACTTAGCATAATATGTAAATATTAGAGTATGTACATAAGAGAAAGAAGCAATTTACTATATAAAAATAATGCAATTGTGTGAAGAAAATTGTTTAGCGAAAAAGAACTTGTGGCATGAGTCTAAATATTGAGCCCAAACTCTTTTAATCCTTTAACATAAATATTTACATAATTTTTTCCAGTTCAATACTTTAAGATTCCTACTATTTTGCATTAAATATTTTGCACAAAGTATTTAACAAGACAAAATTAGAGTAAAGATAAAGTTTGTTTACTTCAAAGTATGCCGTAGGTTGTGTAATGGCGATATGGTACGGCGGAGTTGGAATTGATTCCAGCCGAGGATCTTCCCAAGTTGTGCTCTTGTTTACATGATTGATGTAATACCTTTTAAACAATTTTATAACATTAACTTTCAATTAACACTTGAAAATTATATGTTGATTAATATAAGAGTTAAATTAAGATATTTATCACTACGTTAGATCTCATTACTCTATACTTTAATAATAAATCACATTTAAATAAATTAATCCGCGATTTTGTTTTACAGGTTCAGATTGTCCTCATAAATAAAGAAATAATGATGGTATCTTTCACAGAAGATACTAAAATTCAACTCTTCTTCAACTACTGAATAAATGTTTCAAAATGGAGCCACGTAAATATTTAATTATTTCTTAATCATTCTTTTATTTAACTTTAGTATTAATTCGAATGAATATTGATTCCAAATTGAAAAGGTTCGATTCTTATAAGAACCCTTTTAATTTAACATGCAGGCTTTGAAAATTAATTGACAGTCAATAGTCATAATCTATGAATAAATTATAAGTTTTATTTCTCATAAATAATAAAGTTCTGATTAGTTAAATAAAGTTGTGTAGGGAGAAAAACTTACAGTCGACCCATTTTCGGTTCAATTTTGCACTCCCAACCTAATGGGAGAGGGCCGAGGACCTCCATTCCTAATCCTCCTCACGTCGGCGATGAAATAATGATGAGATTGTTGAGGAACGATGCCTCCGCACAATGTCGCCCGACCTCGTCCTCGTACACATCTGCGCAAGCTTATACTCCCCTCACATTTCCGACTGATCTCTCATTCACTCCGCTTTCATTCTCTCGATCACAATCTCGCACTTATGTATAAGACCCCGTCGATCAATTTTATTTTTTCCCGATTTCGATTGAAATAACCAACATTAGATTTTAACTCAAATTGTGACTTGTGGAATGTAACACTATTATGAGTTGACATTTGAACAAATAGGGTATTTTCATTTTTATAGCTGATTTTAATTCAAGATTTTGATTGAAGGTAGTATGAGATGAGGGTTGTGATGATGAGCAAATTCGGGAGTCATCTTCTCATAGCGGCTCTCATCGCCTTCGCCCTTCTCCAGGTCTACTTTTTTCACAAAATGAATCGTCTGGCCGAAAAACAAGCAGAATTACGTAAGACGTCAATATTTAACTTTAATTATATATTAAACCTAAAATTAAGTGTTATATTATATATATTCAAATCTAAAATAAAACAGTAATGTAATAATATTTTATTTTCAGGAGCTTCAATTAGTGATAAAATTGGGCTGAGAAGGCACGTCGAATCTTCAGGTTTAATCAAAGGTATGAAAATACCATCTGTATTACTTAAAAAGAAATTTTTAATTATCTGATTATATTTTCATTTATCTTATTTTTTAAATAGAAGAACTTGACGATCAAGTGATTATTTACAATCGCATCCCAAAGACTGGGTCGACTTCGTTGATGGGAGTAGCATATGAACTTTGCACCCGAAATGGATTTCACGTTGTTCACCTCAACACCAGCAAAAATTCTCATATTCTTTCCCCTGCTGACCAACTCGGTTTGAGTAAAAACTTGAGCGGTTGGGAAGAAAGGCGGCCAGCACTTTTCCATGGCCATCTTGCTTATTTTGACCTTTCTTCTTACGGAGTTCCTCTACGGCCTCTTTACATCAACGTCGTGAGAGAACCACTCGACCGACTTGTCTCTTACTATTACTTCTTAAGATATGGGGATGATTTTAGGCCGCAAGTTTCAAGAAGGAAGAAAGGAAATAAAGAGGTTAACATTTTATACACATTGATTTTTAGTACAGATATTTATTTATAAGTGGTTTTTTACATTGTTACACTTTTTTCAATATTATAATGAGTTTTAATATTTTTTATTAAATCTTTAGACTTTTGATGAATGTGTCAAGCGGAGTGGAAATGACTGTGACCCTTCTAATCTTTGGATGCAAGTCCCTTTCTTTTGCGGTCATCATGCACTTTGTTGGGAGCCTGGAAATACCTGGGCTTTGCAACAAGCAAAGGGAAACTTGGCTCGTTCGTATTTTCTTGTTGGGACAACAGAAAACCTTGATGAATTTGTAACTCTTTTGGAAGTTTCGCTACCAAGATTTTTTAAAGGAGCATCGGCACTCTTCAAAATAGGTAAAAGTTCAATCAATAAGCTTTATATTTTATCTCATCGCATTGCATTGAATTGCATTACAAGTTTATTAAAAATAATTTTCAATTGTTAATTTAATACAATAATTCAATTTAATTAAGATATATCCTAAATAATTTAATTTTTTGAGATAAAATTACATATATTAATTTTAAATACTTTAATTTTTCGAAATAAATTACAGATGGAAAATCGCATCTTCGTAAGACATTTGGAAAAATCTCTCCAAGTAGCGAAAGTCTAAAGAGCTTCCATAAATCGAAAGTGTGGCAATTAGAACAAGATTTTTATATGTTTGTCAAGAAAGAGTTTGCAGCTGTGAGGAAAAGAGCTCTTCCTCCAAATGGTTCAATCCTTCCCTTACCACCACAATTCAGATTCGAGAAAATACGGCCAAAATAATTTTATTTCGCATTCTAATCCTTTGACAAGTACAAAATTTAATATTATAGCAATACTTAATTATGTTATATTACATATTGTAATTGTTGCTGTTTTTATCACAATCTCTGGTATAGAGTATTTATAGATCATTGTTAAATTAATTAGAATAATGACGTATTAATATATTATATAATAATAACATGTGTTTTTAATTTTCGCTTACACCAATTTAATTGTTGTTTTACTGCACACGTTGTTATTGTTAATAAATAAGTTAATATCACAACATAATATTAGTAAACGACTTGAACTTGATAAATGTTGATATTATGTATTATATTATTATATTTATTGTTAGTAATTAGATATATTGCAATTTAAACAAACAAAAAACATTATTAGTAAGATAAAAATATTTTATTTATGACTAGCCAATTGTTAAAGTAATTAAATGTGGTAATTAAATGTGGTATTATCAAATCCCACTTTATCATGCATCAGCGCATTTTACTCTCACACAATATCAGATATTAACGATGTTTCAATATTTATTTACTTATATCGTCGCTCGCCGTACGGTGTAGAATGGACTTTACACTGTTCTTTAACCCTAACACGCATCTTACATATTAATCAAATAAAAGTTATACATGTTAATTTTTAATCGCTGCTTATTAATCTCCTCATAATATCTCATAAACTATAAACATTATTTCAAATATCCAATCATTGATCAAAATAAATAATAACATAATAGTAAAATTTTAATTTATTATCATATTAAATGCAAATTATACATTATATGGTAAAATGGCTAAATAGATATTTAGTTTATTGGAATACATTATTTGAATTATTACATCGATATTGTTAGTAGATAAAATTATTATTATATTATTTAAGTTTTATCTATAAATTAATTAAGGTTATTTATTTAATTATATTATTAACATATTTATGGCATTTGTAAAATAAATAAAAAGGTCATTTCAAAAAATAAACAACTGAAAAGAATTTGAAAAAACCCCCAAGTAAAAATTATTTTATACATGTAAAAAGTTATTACAACTAAACGTTTGAAAATAATTATGGCGGGTCATTAAAATTTAAACAGTGTCCATCTAGCATTTAAATGGTGCGTCGTTTCTCGTTGGTTCGTGGGTTTCCATTTTGTTTGAATTTTTCCGATAGGGTGCGTCAGTCGTTTCCGCTTTCAAAACTTAGCTCTCACAGTTGAAGCGGGAGAGGTCGATTGTGACCCAGTGCTGCCACCAGATCGCGATTAAAACTCAATTTATTAATATCAGTTTCGATAACGCTCTCGACCTTTGGCTCGTCTTCGACCTCACACTCGCTCTTACAGTGACTTTAATTAATGAAATAATAGAGCATTTGTTCATTCACTCCACAAGCACATGTAAACATTTCATTCCTCACTCAGCCTCTGTCACCTTTCTTTCCTTAGGAAAGTTCCCTATTTATATATTTTTTCGATCCAACGCGGAGTTTGTCACTTTTAAAATAGTGCGGTGAAAATACGATTTATGGAAAGTAGAATTTCGAAACCCCCTCACTAATTTTGTAATTAATTGTAGGAACCAGTTGATATTTTTTAATCGTTGGACCTCTTTAAAATATAATTTAACTTTGAAAGATAAAAAGTGACAAGTTTGGGAAAAGGGATTACCCAAAGAAGTGAAATATTATAATTATTATTTTGTTAAGTTCAATTAACATTCTAATTTAAATATAATTGGAGTTACTCAAAGGTCACATTGTGAAACTCAATAAAAATGATCAGAACTTTTAAAAAAGTGTGATGAGTATTTACGTTGTTGAACAGGGATTGAGTTGAAAGTATTGAGCGAATCTTCACATGCTTCGATGGCGACTTCGGGCCACGTAAAAAAGGAAAAAGAGACGAAGCCCCCAGAAGACAATTCCTATGACGAGTGGGCGAAGAGATTGGTCGCACGACCTTTGCCCAATGCTCAGACAGGCACGACTGGGAATTTCCTCGCAAATGCCCCGACTGAAACGAACATCCTTCCTCCTCATCAAGGGTGAAGAACTTTAATAATCAAAAATAAAAATATATTAATTCATTCATTGTAATGCTTAAATTATAAAAGTAATATTGTAATACTCGTGAGGGTAACACAATAATAGCCTCATAACTGATTTAACCCACAACTATTTGAAACCCCCTTGTTTTCTGGGACTGGGATCTAATATAATGAATAATGAGATAAAGAGAATGAATTTTTTGATTAATAAAATTGGACAATATTTGTAATTACGTGTTTTCTGAATTTAGGTTCGATCTTGACAGCGCAATAGGAAGATTCACTTGGCATACTGTAACTGGGACCGATAAATACGTACCTTGTATTTTCCGAGAAGGTGTCACCTATGCTTGTGTCAGGATGTTTGAAGTTTCTGTCATGTCTGAATTAATTACTCAAATTCCACCAGACATCTTCCAAGCTGCGAACCTTTCTAGTCAATATGTAAAAACACATATAAAAGCAATTAGCATGATTATATTCGACTTAGGTTTAATGAATTGAAAACTAACTTATAGATTATGATTACAGTGTTAAATATTAATTTAAATTTTTTATTTGATAGATCACGACAGCCGAGGCTAAATTACTATCATATATCAATTCTTGGCATTGTGATGGGTTTTTTGGAAGTGAACCCTTCACAACTAAGGACCTCGTCGTGACGGTTGACGAAATGGAAGAATTTCATCGATATCTCACCTTCGCATATAATGTTCTCCTGCTTGGAGGAAGGAATAAAGATGAAGACTACTCCAGATGCGGCTTTGTCAATATTAATGATTCTCTAATCCCATACACTGTACTCCCACACGGGGAAAAAGGAGTTCCACTTTTCTACTTCGAAGGACAAATAGCGATTTTACAAGAAAAAGCACAGGTGAACTTTTATTTCCTAATTCATAGTTAATTTATTTACCACCGACTATATCATTTTTTATTTGTTGAATTTAAAATAATATATGAACCCGATTGAAATAAACCTTGTCACTTACAAAAGAGAGACTTTAAAAATTGTATCAGGGTATTTATTAGTGCTTATATAATTTTGTAAATTATTAAGTGGGAAAATATTACTATAGGAAAAGAAATACTATAATTAATTAAATGTTTAAATTATGAATTAGTGAATGTGATAGTTTATAATCTGATTCATAGACGATTGGCCGATACAGTATAGTTAATGTTCTTTAAATAGATAAGATTCTCATAATGGTATTAGTCGTTAGTTTTCAATTTAGTACATGGCTAATGGAGATTCAAAAAATTATAAGTTTATAGCTCACCTGGTATATTGAAATTCATTATCCTTCCAGAATATATTCTATTTGTTTATTTCAGACTCAAGCCCGGGTTTATTGATGTAATTGCACTAAAATTTAAAGATTAGGATGACATTGAAGGAAGGAACTTTGTTTGAGAGACAAGTCATATTGGGCAGTTTTATCTTTAGAGGTCGTTAATGTAAATGAATGAAAATCTTAATGCGCTCGAGTTTAAAAAATTGAATCCTTGATCTAAATTAGTACTAACCTCAAAGTACGATGGGTTTTCTGATCCATAAACAGTAAACGTCTCCATGCTGGATGCCAAGTAGTGTTGAAGTGTCAGTATCCCAAAGCTACCAGTGTTTATAAAATTATGTATGATTGGTTTGAACGAAAATATTTTAATCTCAAGTAAACTGAAACTGACTGAATGAATGTTTTACAGAGATATAACATAATGTTATAATGTTAATATTTTATAATTCTAGTCTTTATTTACAAGAACGCTTCAAATTATTTAATTGAAAATACCTAAATTTTACTTGAAAGTTTAGCTTACTTTTGGAAAAATTAAAGAATGTATTGAAATCTAAAGGCAATTTTAGAATTAATATAATAATATTTATTACGAATAACAACTCGTACATTCGTAGCGAAATGGGAAATTGCTATTATGATAAAAATTACGAAATAACTAATGTCATTGATTATGTAATAATTTTTTGCATTTTACTTTTAGGTGTTAAAAGGATGGGAATTGGCGTACCTGAAAATCTGCTGCAAAGTCCAAGGTGTCCGGAAAGATCTTGTAGCAGGGGCGACTCTTTCCATTGTCCGTCTCTCCGACCTCAAATCTTACTTCCCAAAACGTACTCTCTTCGTTGAGAACTGTTGGGTGGTCGGGCGAGGGAAGAGTCTACTTAATAAACCCCAGAACGGAATCCCTTCACAGCCTCATGCCCAAGTTCAGAACCAGAATCACCAACAAGCCCAACATCAAAATGTCCAAAGGACTAACGGAGTTCCTGTCCAAAATAACCCGATGACAAGACGTCCAGGGGGAGGGAATTCATCTGCCACGGCCCCGACGGCATCTGCCCTTCTTAAGCGGATGCACGCGGAAGGAACTGCAACCCAGAATCGAAACCAATATTTAACTGCGTCCGCCCTGGCAGCGAGGATCCAACAACAGAATCCGCATTTGCGCTATTAACCCTTTTAAACAATGTCTCATCATATTTATTTACACGTGTATAATACGGATATTTTTTAAAGAATAAATTTACACTTTTAGACAATTTGTTTTAAGGTTTAACTTTGTGACTTTATTTACTTTCATAATAATACAAATTCTGTTTTGCTGTCATGTTCTAATTCAATCTTTGGACATTTAATACATTATTTAACACCTCTAATTCCCTTTATTATGATTTGGTAAGCTATAACAGACATGTTAGAGTAAGATACCTTATTAATTCATATACAGTAAGTATTATTCACTGTATTTAATTTAACATTAAATGGCTAACATAATACAACAATTAAGTACATTCAATCGTAACACAGACCAAAAACATCTAACAATTTAATAAAAACATTATTTGCAATGAAATTTCCGTTTTTAGTACCTGGGAAAGATGGGAATAGCCTATAGCCGATTGTGTGAGAAGAAGGGAGTGAAATGTTTAGTGAGAATGTTTAGGATCGTAAAGATTGAACGGAGACTGCCCGAGAGGATCTCGAGAGAGTCGGGCCTGAGATTCAGTTGCACTCCAAAGCTTCTCAGAGAAACACGGCTCAAATGGCTATTCTTTCTCTCATAAGGATCTTATAGTTGAAAGTCGTTTATATTGTCATATTTAAACGAAGTTGATTCTTTGTGTTAATTAATAACGATATCATTAGCATCATGTACCTGAACGCTATAACTCACAGTATAATACACTCAATGCTTATTTAATATTTTTTGAATATTTATATCAATTAATATATCTCGAAGCATTTTAAATGATCAATCTACATACCAATTTTATTATGTAATTTTTACACAAAGTAAAATACTTATAAAGGGACACTTTTTCATAAGCATGAATGTATAGTATATAAACATTAAACATAAATAGAAAATATCTAATTCTCGGATATTTATTAATTAGTAAGACAGTTTTCTTCATAATTAATTGCACTCGGTCAATTACCGTTTTATACCTTAATATACATTATTAGGTATATTATACGCCCACTTCTGTATTATTTATACTTGTAAAGATGGGTTAAATAATCAAACGAGTTAAACAATTAGTGCTTTTAATCGTATAAAATACTTTTACCAATTGTGTATTATGTTATTTATATTTCGGAATTTAAGGAGTTTGAAGGGTTTTCAGGTTTAAGGAATCTAAAAGGAACATTCCTCGAAAACAATATTTTATGTAAGGTTGCATATCACTCGTCATATCAAGTTTTCAAACATGTGTTTTATGTCCTCGTATAGTAAATGAACCGTTTGTGAGTCACGAATTTCATCAAAACACACAAAAACTAAGAAATTCATCATAAGTTCTTATCTAAAAATTGAGCATTTAATCAATTCGCCAAGAGTTTTCCTGCCAGAATAAGAATGGATGTGAAGTGATTCAAAGTTCCAGCTTCATTCGGAAACTCTTTCCTTAATCTTCATCTAAAACTGTAGAAGTCTTATCGAATTTTCCCCAACTTCGAAGGTAAACACAAACATTTCTTTTTCTATGTATGGTAGGATATTTGTAAAAATCAAAATACACATACTTACCTATACAGATCGTGTAGTTATACCTGTTATACATTATCCACAATATGTATTTCTCACTATTAGTATTCTTTCCATCTTCCATCACATTTTTCATTCAAATAAAAATGTACATGTTACGTTAATATAACAATTATTTCGTTTAACTTCAAGTAGTTTTCCATTGAGTCTATCATCTTTGGATAATTTACAAAGAAGTTAAGAAGGAGAAATTTAATTTTCCTCATCTAGAACAATATTGAGTTTGTTGGAGTAATTATGCTACGAAGTATGTTACTGTAGTTTAAACGTCTATGTAGTAAGTAAATCAAATATTAAGTAAGTTTAATACACAGTTACTCAACTTACATTTCAGTTAATTCTTACTCTCCCCATAGCTTTCTCTGCATATTTCCTTTCATAGCTCGAGGGAATTCTACGAGTTCTCGCTTTCCTGAACTCATTTCATTACTTTTAAGAGGAACTCGAAATGGAGAGAAAATGGGCAAAATGTATTGCATAATGTTTTCTCACCTTACTTAAAATTCATTACTCTTTTTATTAATTCTTTTTAACATCTTCTCTCAAGAAAGTTGAGTAATAGAATATTGTAATGACCATGCTTAAACCATTCGCATTCCACTAAATAAATGCCAACTACGGAAGATCTTTCAGATAATTAATAAATTCTCTAGGTGGTAAAAGACCTAGAAGTTGAACAAGTTGAAATAGTTGGTGAAATTGCCAAGATTCCTTTCCGCTCTTCCGCCTCATGCAATATTATTTTTCTGGTTGAAAAGAGGCGAGGAGAATCTCCTTTGTATCGATTTTCCTTATTGTCTCTTCATCACCTCACTTTCTCTCTCGCTCTCGAGTCAAGTAGTCCCATTTTCCAATTAAACGACCAAACCAGTTTACACGTTCTTCACATTACTTAATTAGGCAAGAAGAAAAATATAACCAAACCTGGGAAGTAAGGCTTGACTTGAGGGAAAGAACTAATTGAAAATTATTAGAAAAGTGTAATAGTAAATATCATGAGAGATAAATTTTTAGATTGGTTTTAATATGAATGAATGAAAATTATAAACATTATAACTACGATCCTTTAATATTCTATAATTTACTTATATATTATTTATTCAATTTTATCCAACTTTTGCAATTTTAACATTTATAGATGGATGAATGTCGCATTGGTGGGAGTTGTTCCTCGAGACCTGAATTGGAAAAAGAAGAGGAATTCCCCAAAACCTTCCATCCCGTTATGAGCCGCATTTACCCTTACAATAACAAGCAGTATGAGAGGCGGAATGGGAAGAGAAAGAACGTCTTTCGGATCGGTTTTTGGTTTTTCCTCGGAGTTTCCATCTCTCTTGTGGGGATTCTCATTTGTGGCTACTCGTTCAACCTCAATGGGAAGGACGGGAGAGAAGAGGGGAAATGCTTAACTCCCATTTGCATGGAAGCCGCTTCCAGGTTCCTTCAAAGATTCAATCCCAAAGTCAACCCTTGCTCCGACTTTTACTCCTTCTCTTGTGGGAACTTTCTCGCAAGGAACGAAATCCCCGATGACTCTTTCCAACGATCGACCTTGCAAGAAATGCAAGAAAGCATCCTTATCGACATCAAGAGTACTTCATTTTATTTTCTATATTATGTATTATCTTAAATGACTTTATAATATTTATAACATTTATAATATATTTTTCCTGGTTCTTAATGTGAGTCAAAATGAGGTAATTGAAGGATTGTGACTGATCCTTTAGAATTGATCGAGGCCCGAGGAGTTGGAGATGATAACATGGGGATTAAGAAGGCGAGGGAATTGTACGATTCGTGCATGGATGGGAGTTTCCGGACTAGCCATTACAGTGACTACTCGCTGCTTCCCATTTACTCCGTCCTTCGTGGGGATTGGGTTGGGGAGTGGCCAATTCTCCAAGGGTCCTTCTGGAACTCAAGTCACTACTCCGTTGAGTCCATCTTGGCCCAACTATTCACTCACCAGGTCCAGAACATCTTCGAACTCTATGTCATTCCTGATGAAGAATTCCCTTCCAAATACCTACTTCAGGTACACAAATCTCATCGTATAAAACCATATTTCTATATAGAACATCTAAAATCTAAAGATTAAATGCTAATAATTTCTTATGCTAAGGAAAACTGTACATTTATCAATTTACAGATATTATCATACTTTATGTCCCCCTTATGTTGCATTTGGCAAAATTGCATTTTAGGGAATGATTTATGAATTTGAGCTTATTGCTTTCTTAGCTGCTTCATGCTCACGTTTTCAATTCTTTTGAAGTATTAAGATGATACATTTATTCATGAAGTGGATTGGAATGAGAGAAAAAAATAATTTATATGAATGAAGAATGATATGGACGTTAATAAATATTGCTAGGTGTATTAAAATATTTAGTAATGGTAATGTAGTCTTATAGGCTTTCATTGTTTTCACTTAAAATTGCATCTATTTATAATTAGGTAGTTTGCTCAAATCTAACACGAAGACATTCTTTTTTAGTTTTACAAAGGAGAACCGGCTATGGCTAAAGCTTTTTTCCTTAATTCGACTAATACGGATTATATCAAATACGTGAGATCCTACAAGCGGCTACTTCTCGAAAGCGTCTTGATTCTCAGTCACGGTAAACAAGGAAGTTTGCCAAGTCTGTATGCGGATGTTGACTCCATTTTAGACTTTGAAACTAAATTCGCAAAGGTTAATTTAAATCGATATAAGAAATGTTGAGTTTATTTAATTTAGTAAACTTTTGAGTTAATTTCTTCATCTGTCGTAGTTGGTCCAAAAATCCCGGTGCCAGTTCGATGGGTTTGATATGGAAGAGGGAGAAGATGACTATGGGAGAGTTACTTTAGAGGAAATTGAAAATAGGATTCCTCAGGTTCGAATAATTTCCAATTAAAGAAACGTTAATTTTAAAATTAATTTTATTTTAGATCAAATGGATGACATTGGTTCAAAATCTTTTTGATAATCTTGGTCTTGGGAGGAACGTTAGTGGAGACATGATTGTGTATTTCCACTGTTCCGAATTCTTCCCAGGGCTAGTTAATCTAATTGAAGAAACGGACAAAAGGTTCATAAAATTAATATGTTTACTAGGTTATATGCAAACAAATAATGATTTTGTAATTGTAATTAATTATGTATCTACCATTTTATTATTTATGTACCATGTTAGTACATAATATTATTGTAGTATTTTTCAGCGTGTATAATAAGTACTTTAGATGTTTAAATGAAAGTAAACCTTACTTTAACTTTTGCATGGAAAATGGGATGTTATAGAACAGTGACAAACTACTTAATTTGGCGGTTCGTTTTTCGCTACATGCCATTTCTGGGAAACAAATTTTTGCAGATTTGGATGGAGTTCATGAAGGTTTGGCCATTTTGTGTTCATTACAAAAGTGTTTTAATTACAAGTTGTGACCGTCTCGGGTGTAATTTAAAGTAATAAATGAGACAATTTTGGGAACGCAGGATGTCCCTGACACGAATGAAGAACGGCTTTATCTTTCAAGGTAAGGAGAAAATCAATGTTTTAAATTACACGGTGACAGAAAAGGGTTGTGAAAATTTCTTTTTCGAAGGTGGAAGCAGTGCAGTAGCATTATCAACGACGGGTTCGGAATGGCAATGAGTTACTTGTACGTCAAGCAAAGTTACAAACCTGGGACCGAGAAAATTGTCAAAGAAATGATCACTTATCTTAAAAAGGCTTTTGGCCAAGTGGTTGGGGAACAACCTTGGATTATGGAATACTTTAAAGCTGAAATCATCGACAAGGTTCTATTTTTTAATAAAATTTTATTTAATAACTTTACATTTAAATATAAAGAACGATCAATCAAGTAGAAAGGTTCTAATTTTGAGTTCTGAAATTCTCTTTTAGCTGAATAACATGGGGAATAAAATCGGATATCCGCCGTATATCATGGACAAAGAAGCCTTGGAAAAGGAATACGAAGGAGTAAAATCCCTTTTTCATTCTTTCTCATTTATTCGTTCTTTTTTATTGAGAAACTTTTTTGTCAACTTTTTGTAAGAATAATTGTATATTTTGTAGTTATATTGTACATGTTATTCCTTTTTAGCTTGAATTCAACGAGCAATACTTTCTCATGAATATTCTCAAGTTAAGAAAGTTTGAAGTGACAAAAGAAATAAGGAAAGTCTCCAGACCAGTCGACAAAGAAAAGTAATTAAACTTTTAATTATTATAAAAATCTTACGCTTTTTATTTCTGCAGACAAAACTTGAATTTTAGGAACAACGAAAGCAGTTAAATTCTATTAAGTAGATTACATACATATGTAGTCCCTGAATCTGAATAGTTACTTATTTAATGTCATGTATAAATATTTATCTTTCTCTTATTACAGAGATTGGCTCATCCAGCCATTGGTCGCTAATGCATTCCATAATCCAACCTCGAACGAGATAGGTAATTTCATTAAAATACGAATGTATATTTTCCTTTAATGATCTTTAATTAATGGATCTGTTAAATATTTATATTGCGATTTTCAATTAACATATTTTTCCTGGCTATTTCAGTGATTCCACTTGGGATTCTCCGCTTCCCAATTTTCCACACCGAGTATCCAATGTATCTCAATTTTGCCAATTTGGGAATTGTGATTGCACATGAAATGACTCACGGATTCGACCATCAAGGCAATTCTCATTTCTAATTTACTTAAACTTTACATCTTCGCTTATCTTATATGATACGTAGTTTATTTATTATTAGCTTATTGATCTGGAATATCATTTTAGATGCATATAAAAGTACATAACTTATAAGCCAGTAAGCAGTAATATATTAAAATAAACTGATAGTTTAATGTTTAATCTTATTGATACCTATTTTGTTTGCTTTGGTTCATTGTTATTATTCTTTAATTAAGAAAAAGCTGAGGGACTAAAGTTTTGTACTTATGATTTCTGACAATTTTTCTTATGATTTGACTCCCAGGAATGAGAGGAATAAATTGGCGATTGAGGAAAAAATTGAAAAGTACCAATTTATACAAAAAATTACAAATACCTATTCCAACAATGAGGAAGAGATTGACTCTGTTGGAATTTCCTTAGGTCGACACTATGACATGTACGGCAACCTTTCAAATTGGTGGCCGGAAGAAGTGATGGCTTCCTTTAAGGAACAAGCTCTTTGTTTCGTTAACCAGTATGAGAAATTTAACATCCCAATCGTTAACACTCATGTAGATGGGAATGAAACGCTCGCTGACAACATCTGCGACAATGCGGCTCTACGACACGCATGGGTATCATTCTACACGATTGACCCCTACCCTTAATTTTAATTAACTTTAACTTCCAAACTTCAAATCGTTCCAATTTTGGTATTAAATTGTTTCAGCTCGCGTACCGAATGTGGGCAGCAGATCATTCAGAAGAAGCAGGACTCCCAGGAGTGAACATGACAATTCCCGAAATTTTCTACGTAACTTATGGCCAAGTAAACTTAAAGCTCATAATATAAAATCTCTCAACTTTTTCCATTTAGATAATATTCATTGTATAAATACAAATTTTAGATATGGTGTGAAGTTCTGAACAAAGAAGGTTACGAGCAGTACGTGAGGGATCCGCACAGCCCGGGACAGTTTAGAACATGGGGAGTCGCGCAGAACAACAGGGATTTTGCAACCATCTTCAATTGCCCAATGGGATCCCCAATGAATAAACCTGGGAAATGTATGCTTTGGTCTTAAGACCCCCAATTTTAGATCATGAGATCTTATACTTATTAATATCCACATCATAATTCTCATAATATCTCGTATTAGTGGTAATTGTATTGTAATTGTAAGGGTGATTAGGTAAAGGTAATTGACGCACAAATACAAAATACATAAATGCTAGTGTATAAACACTTTTCTCATTAGCATTAAAAACAAATTCTTTCATTTATAAAGTAAATTAATTTATATTTATGTACATACCTATTTTGAATGAATCCGAACGATTCTTGCAAATGTTAGTTAAGGTATTGAATCGGAAATAAAATATTTCCTTAATAATTAATTTAATAGTTATATAATTAACAAAATGAATTTAAATCACATATCAAAAGTATTAAGTAATTAATCATAATTACTCTAAAATTAACATTACAAATTGATATATTACTAATAATGAATTAGTTGTTACTTTATCTAAATGTTAGTTATATAAGTGTTAACAAATTTGAATTGTATTTTTGTGGTGTAACTGAGATGTTCATAAAATTAAAGTTCATATTTAAGTAGATGTTGATTTATAAATTAATATTAAATTAAAGTGATAATTTGTAAAGAAATGAAAATTATCAAGAACAAAATAAAAAACAATTGAATTCTAACATCAATTCACGATTTCACAACATTTTGCAAATTAACGAGCAAATAATTTCTTGTTGTATATTAATAATTTTTATATGATTATTTTAAGATTATAAATATGAATCACCTAAATATCAGAAAAGTTGTTTAATCCGAAGGAGCAAAAATTTCGGTTCCTCTATTCAATGCAGTTGAAGCAGAAATAATCATTTGTCTCCCATTTATTATCTGAAATAAAGAAATGATCAAAATTTTCAAATCTTGATTTCAACCATTTAGTAAATAAATCACAGAAATGACAGAAAACATTAACTTACCCGATTTTTCGTGTTGGAGGAAGGAGCATAGTCGAGAAGGGAAATAGAAGGATACATTCCCAATCCAATTGGATCCTTGTCCTTACCTGTCATTTCTGACAATAATGAATAAACATAAAATACCCACAACTGAAATGTTCTCGGATGTTGTTATATAAGATCATTTTTAACTTACCAGAAATGGGCTGGCTAAACCATCTGATTTGCATAAGATGATGAAAAAGAGCATCAGAAATTTTAGCAATATCAGAATTATCGAAATGTTGAAAAAATGAGGTTTCCTTGTTCAAAAACACTGTTAAATGAGCCGATCTCTATAAAAATGAAAAAAATCTTCATACCATTTTTTTTAAAGGTCTTTCTACTTATTGGGCCATTTATACTACATAATTTCATTAGCTACTAATGAAAGGTTGTAGATACTTAAATAGTGGAAATAAATATACAGGTATGGTATGTATTTACATATTTAGTATTTACCAGAAGTTTCTGTTTGAGTTCTTCAGAAGTGAAATCCTCAATTTTGTTGATAATGCTGTACACCCTATCGTAATTTGTTCCTCCAGTCTCCGAAAAGAATTGCCAATTTATATCCATGTTTTTGAGATTTTTCTCATTCTTGAGGGATTTGAGGATTTCGTAGGGTCCAGCTTTTAAGATTATTCTTAATGCTAATTTGGCGTCTGGTTCCATGATGTAATAAGACCTCCCACATTCGAACTGATGATATTCATACCAGGAAATTTTTTCACAAACAGGCGAGCAATAAAGAACAGTCGTGCATTTTCGGCATCTTAAGAAAAAATTGAGAAATTAATATTCAATAATACTTATGATATGATAAAAATACGACATTTCTTATAACGAATAAAACCAAAAAATGTTTAATAAATGGTTTAAACTCACGGATGCATATAAGTAAGTTGTTCATTCGAAGATTTAAGATTTAACGGACTGAGACAATAATCACAATGTGTGAGACTATACTTGTCATGTAGCACCGAGCAATAAGGTTCTTCTTGAATGAGAAAAGCTCCACTTGGAAGATCCTCAACTGCGACTAACAAAAATCTCTTTTTGGCCCTCACATACTTCAATTTAACCCCCATGCCTCCATTAACAAAGCTAGGATTCTGTTTAAAGCCTTCTAACCGGAGTCTTTTTCTTGAAACTGGAAGCTTTTGTTGATGAAGTTCTGTTATGCGTAAAATATTCGGAAGGATGTTTTTTAAAGATTCCTCTTTGAATTCGCTCAAATTCTTTTGCAATTCGTAATAGGTCAAAGCCGAACGGACGTCGTCGCGAATTATATTGAAAACGTGAAGTTTAAAATACAGAATAACGTAAAGATTCTCCTGAGGATAACCGTGATTTTCAGCGTAGATGAAGTCAGCCAAGGCAAGGTCGTAGATTTCCATTTGAAAGAGTATAATCCCTCGTTCTCCAATGTAGAACGCTTGATCTTCGGGTTCTGCATAACGTAGAGAAAAGTTGTAGCAATTGAACGCTTTCACAAAATGAGTTTTTTCGAACTTCTTTCCCTTTTGCCACAAGTAATGAGAGTATTCTTTGGATTTTATACAGCTTCGGATTTTGGTATCCAATTTCTCTACTTCGGCCAAGACTTCATTCCTATAAATATTTAAAGTCTTAATATATAAAATCAACTTGTGCACGATAAATGAACAAATACCATTTAAATATGTAATTTAAAACGTTTAAAAACAAATAAATTATGTATCCAAAAATTATTGTGTTCAACTACAGTTTGACTATTTTGATAGATAAAATTAACAAAACAAGTTATACCGAAACACCCGATCGACGATTAAATCTTTAATGATCAAGGCAGGAGCTCTGTGGTTCTCATTTTCAATAAGTTCAGGGAGAAAGTCGGAGTTGTCGGAGTCGTCGTTCTCGTCGCTGCTCCCTATAACCTCGGTTGATATGTCAGAGAAGTGCAACGGGTCCAAATCTTCTTCATTCCCCTTCATCTTCCACGTGTGTAATGTTGATCGTTATGAACAAATTCAAAATTATTATCTATAACTTATTAAGTTGATATTAGTATTATGTAAGAAAAAGTATCAACAGAGCAATTCGACAGGGTCTTGAACTCGAGAGAAAGTGTGTGAAAAAAAACGTGCTCAGAACTCAGAACAACGACCATGAATTATAAAGAGAAGCTCGATAATTCAAATTTTGTGTGACATGGACAGAATTTAAACTTAATTAATAATACTTAATATTTCAAAACCTTTATAGTTTTTAAGCAGTTTTATCTTGTATCTCATATAATTATGTAAATATATCTTAATGATCTTATCATTAGATATCGAGACTATAAAGATGTGATAATTATCCCTAGTATTTATATTTCTGACTCCTTTGGAGGCTCTGAAATTAAAAGTTTTATACTATCAGTTGATGAGTTGATTCATTTGTCATTTGTTGTTCTTTCTGCTTTTATATATGGTTTATAAGTTTAATAGAAATGTATTTTAATGAAACAAGTAAGTAAATAGTAATTATATGAAATTCACAATTAAAAAATGGCCATTATTGATAACATTTTTAATTAAAGTTCTTCTTTATTAAAATTTTTCCTATTTTGTGAATCAACAGCCCAAAATTGTGACTTCAAATTCCTGACATCTCTTTCTCTCTTCACAAACGCTGAGTAACTGGAAACGCAATTTCCAATGAACAGATCGGCTTTTCCTAAAATTGCAAGATCCACATGGGGCGAGTCAGCGTTGTACTTCACAACATTCACCTTCAAGTACTTCAAAGCCGATCGGAGTTCATCCAACATGTGATCTTTGTCAGACGCGACAAAGATACTTCTTGCCTTCACCTTCTTTACTGCTCTCTTAACTTCATTAATAATAGTCTTCGTGGGCGGAAAGCACATATCGTATTTGAGATCAACTTTCTTCGTTTCGTAGCCCGTGCACTGAGGTGATGCGAAGAGACCATCACGAGAACCATCAACCAATTCGCAAGCCTTTGACTGTAAAATTAAAAAATAATATTTATTACCTAATATGATAACAAATGTTCTAATAAGTAATATGTAGTAATAATAATATTATTATTCAAATTACAACTTATAATTGTGCTATTAATATACCCAATCAACACCGTTTCTTAGATGAATTCCAAGAAATGATGTTTTGAGATACTTGTTGATGAATTCCATCGCTTTTTCTTCTATTTCATTGCTCCAAATTAAAAACTTCTGCAAAGGAGCGTTGCTTTCTTCAACAGGAAATGAACTTGGAGGACCAACAAATGCCAACACTAGCAATAAAATATTCATGTAATTTTACAATTTATTTTACAATTTAATGTCAATAAGTTTATAATATTTATACCAATTATATGTAAATGTAACTGTCTATCAAAGATATTTATAATTTGCTTTGCCAACCTGGATATTCACTGGATGGAAATCTTTTTCTCCAGCTTTTTTCAAGATTATTGCTCTGAGATTTAAGATAATGGAGATCCGGACCGTAGAATTCAGACTCAACGAAATCAATCTGTTTAATGATAATTACTTTTATTAACATTTTCCTATTATGGTAATAGTTTGTCATTAGTTTATTAGGTATTGTGTGAGTAAAATATTATAGGTATTAACAACAACTACAATAAATACAGATATAATAAAGGTAAGGTAGGTTTAGTATATGCATATATAAATATTGTGTATTCGTTCCCCTATTACGTGCTCTATTATCAGCCTACAGCTTACTATTATATTAAAAATTAAGTATGTTACTTTAAAATTGTCCCAAAATGGTCCAAATGGATTTCCTTCTTTAGCATTGCATCCTTTACCCTCTTCTCTCTCTGTATAGCAGAATGCTAAAATAAAATATAAAACCGTTATTTTACTTATTTTATATAAATAATTGATCGTTTAAAAAAGATTTAAACGAGATAGTAATTTAGTTACAAATTCTTTTATCAGCTGGCCAAATTGAAGAAGAAATTTGAGTCATAAAGTCTTCCATTGTAATGACACGATGATAATCTTGAATAGGTTCAACTTTAAAATACGTATTAAATGGAATTTGAAACTGTAAACATTTAGAACAATAATTAGACATTCATAAAATTACTCTAAAATATCTTCATTGTATAGTTAAACATTAATTTCCTTACAGATCCATGTTTATAAGGAATGTATTCTACAAAAGGCGGAAGAATGAGAGTCCTATTAATTTCCTTTGCAAAGGAAAGTGATCCAAGAAATTGATCAGCTTGATTTCCGAACCGTCCTGATTTATTTAAAATTCAAAGATAAGATTGCTATACGCATATTAATTGAATTT
Source organism: Neelides folsomi (assembly GCA_034687125.1). Classification (NCBI taxonomy): domain Eukaryota; kingdom Metazoa; phylum Arthropoda; class Collembola; order Neelipleona; family Neelidae; genus Neelides; species Neelides folsomi. The sequence continues at coordinate 102,990 of JAQGBZ010000113.1, forward strand.
CAATCTCATTCTGAAATCAAATTGAACACTTACCCATACAGGGACAATAGGCTATATAGCCATTAGGATCAACTTCGTGACTTTCAATCAATGTGAAAAGGAAGGATAACAATATGAGATATTTGAAGTCGTTTCCTTTATTTATTTTACAGAAAAATTTTATTTTAAATACAACTATCGCCATTAAGTAGAGAATATTTGTAATTTGATTGTGATTTGAGGAAGTCCAATTTTATGTCAAGGGGTTTACCGGGTGTTGACTTTCAATCTCTTTATTCCCTCTCTTTAGTTTCAATTTCAGCATCCCCCGAAAACAGATTCTGTCATCTTCTCATCCTCATCTTTCTTATACCTTGGTATATCGACTCACTATTAAAATATTTAATAAGACATATATTAGACATAAAATAGGAAATGAGGCCTGTGAATGCAAAAATATTTGTTTTATCCGTCTTTTATAATATAACGGGCCCAATATGCAAAATGAAATAAGCATCTACCTACCTACCTTACTTAAATCTTTTTAAGTAATTTCATTTCACATTGGATTTACCCAAATGGCAATTAAGACAATTTATGTGCATCCTCATCAAATAATTACAATGAATATAATACATAATTGTATATTTAATATGCTAGATTATATTATAATATTATTATGTTAAGTGTATATAAGGTAAAGTGGCAAACAACGTAAACGTGTTTTACGTATGTAGTAACACTGATAGCGCAATGACTAAGATTATTATTGATTAAGAGTTCCAGCGTATTTGGCTTATTGCAGGAGTAACATTACCCAAAAAGTTAATTGTGTAATAGGAAAAAGTGGTCGCTCTCAAGGACAATATAAATCTTAAAGGTGTAGACGAACTTGTCTATGCCCATTATGTGAACGAACATTCATGCAAGCTTTACATTGAACTATAGATGTAAGAAAGTAACAATCATTTACAACACTTTTATATCATTGCACGCATATTATTTGTATGGATGTTATGAACAATGTTACATATGAATTGACCCCTAGCTGTCTTCATTTTCATTTGGAATCTGCAACAAAGAAGACTCATAAAGTTTTTAATTCAATATTTTTATTCTCCGCGCTTTTAAACGTTCAATATGAAATCTTCCAACGGGAAAAATCCCATATTTATATTTTCCTGCGTTTTGTTTGCAATTCAAGTTCAAGTGTATTCAGAGAAGATATTCGATGCTTGTACTGAAGTAAGTAAAAACTCACTCATATAAACTATTTATCTTAATTATTTTTGTGTATTTTTTAATTTTTATTGTAAATAATTTGTGATTTTAGATGAACTTGTTCCAAGGAATCTGTAAAACCGTTGGGAATTTTGGTCTTGGAGGAGAAGAGAGCTGCCAAGATTATGTTGAATGTCGAAATGCAGGGGATCATCTTGAAGATCTCTTCCAAGCTTGTAACCCAAATGAAATCTTCGGAATAATTGAGAAAAAGTGTATTTCTACTGATAACATCACAGAATGTCCTCAAAAACTTTGCTCTTCTGAAGGTTAACACTGCTTTAAAAAATTGACTATTTCTGATATTTATTGTTCATTCAATTAACAATAAGTATTATCACCTAAACACAATAAGGTTTGCGCGATCTTCAGTTCGACATTAACCAAGGAGTGCGCAAACCTTTTTGTGGTTGGGTAGTATGTAGGTACTTATGTAAGGTATACATAATAATATAATATTCCACCCAATTGATCATCTTCTACAATTTCTATAATATATAGGTGCATTTAAATCTAATACTTTATTCTTGTTTACAGATAATGTTGAACCTGAAGAAGTGACTAAAACAGTAACAGTGATTAATACAGAAGTTAATAAGGGCAACAAAGATACGTCATATAATGTATTTCCTCCTAAAGCTGAGCTTGAAAACAAAGAGCAAACTAAAATTGAAGAGACGAATTCAATACAAATACAAACCAATTCTTCTAACAGAACTCCTAAACTAAACAACTTCGTAACTTCGTTTTTCTCAATAATTCTCATGTACTTTCTTATTGTTCATGTTTAGTGAAATTCTTTTAATTCTAAATATTTATCATATATTAGAACATCTACTTAAACAATCAGTGTTTACTAAATACATAATTTATGATATGCATGCGGTAAAATAACCATTTTATATTATACTTATATTCAAATATAACAACCATTAAGAACTGCGAAAATTTTATTAAAGTGTACTGTACCAACTAATTTTTGTAATTACCTACAAATATTTGTTTTTATATTTATTCATCCCCGCGTTAATGTACCAAACCTTGTCAAATTGAATATTATAATAAATACTATTAAAATACATAATTTTTATGTAAGTGTAATATAGCGATTTACAATAATTTATAATTTATCAAGATTCTGGTCATACCAAATTGAAATGTAACAGAACACTTGTGAGTAAGAAATGCTTTTATTACCGTCTATCACGTTCAAAGGTTTTTCTAATTCGCACTCTACTTTCGTTTGTTTTTTCGGCAAGGCTGGACTGGATAACTGGATAAGATATCCAATTATATCCAGCATGTTTAAGCACAGGAAGCCGATAAAAAATTAGTTTTATCCAGTTTTAACCAGCCTAAAAAACCAGTTAAAACTATAGTCAAATCTCCAGTCTATGTTTACATTGATAGATACGTTGGCCAACTGTGCTGACTCCTCACCAAATTAATTGGATGGATTGGATGGATGCATGGATTCATGCATACATTTGTATCATTCCCGAGAGTAGCTTTCTCAGTGAGAACATTCCCGAAAGACGCTTTCCAGAAACGTTTGTTCTTAATACATACCTTCTTTATACATACAAGGGCAAGATACATTATCAAAAACGTTAATAGGTAATGTCTACCAATTCTACATTGTAATACGTTGACTAACTGTACTTAAGCTATTTGTAAAAGATGCATAACTTTTTATTCTATTGACTTAATTTAATGAAATTTTAAAGAGAAGTAGCTTAATAAATGTAGAATGGAATAATGCACTTGCTTTTGTTTTAATGTAATTGTGATTGTACGAAAATTTGATGGTAGTATGAGAAACTCACAAGTCTTGTAAAATGAATTGATATTTGTTTATACTAATAGTTAATAGTTTTATTTCTATCTGATAGAAAGTTATTTGATTGTTAAAGCTTGGATTATTGGTATATTACAATATGAGATCACTTAAACTCAAAACAATCCTTCAGCTTCAATGCACTTACGAAGACGAAGGCGTCATTCATCAATTGCTGAACGAATTTTCTCCATTGGAAACTTATCCCATTCTTTCAAAAGCGATTTCTTGAGTGATTCAAGGGATTTGTGATGTTTTGATATAAACCCTTAACTCAAGTTGATCCCAAATAGAGTAATCTAATGAATTTAAATCTTGACTTGATGCTGGCCATTCGTCAGATGCAATAAAATCGGGAACGTTATTTTCATGCCATTCTTGCGTCAATTTTGCGCTGAGTAGTTGCAGAATCTTGCTGGAATATCCAATGTTCCCCTTCGAATAACCTTACATTTAAAGGTTTCGCAACATCTTTGTTTACTTTAACACCCTTTTCAACAAAGTGCAATGGAGCTTTTCCTCTTGCGCTGACTCCAGCCCATACCATCACATACGCTGGAAAAGCCTTTTTAGGCTTCATTCTCAAAAGCGGTGGAACAGATTTTTGATTAGTGGCGTAAATCCTCTGATTCTGAGAATTAAATTTCTCTTCGACTGTAAAGAATTTTTTGTCTGTGAAAAGAATATTCTTTACTTACTTTATATCGAAAAAGTTCCAATAGTTTTTTGCAGCGCTCTACTCTCTTTTCCTGATTGATTTTGCTTATGAAATGTGTACAAGTAAACTTTAAGGTTTTAAATCCGAGCCCTTTAACGAAGGGTCGTACGTGAAATCTGCATGAATTTTGATATTTTCTTAATTGAGCGGACGAGATTTCTGATCTGTCTTTGTTTCACGGATTTAATCATTTTGGGAGTCCTGATCGTCCTTTTTCGAGTTTTTGGCATGTCATGAATGAATCCTCTATCCTTGAATTGCTTGAGAGTTCATCTAACAGTTTGGGCAATTATCACATAGTCATATTTATATTGAAACCTAAGTAAAGGCATTTTTCCATTCTACATTTATTAAGCTACTTCTCTTTAAAATTTCATTAAATTAAGTCAATAGAATAAAAAGTTATGCATCTTTTACAAATAGCTTAAGTACAGTTAGTCAACGTATTACAATGTAGAATTGGTAGACATTACCTATTAACGTTTTTGATAATGTATCTTGCCCTTGTATGTATAAAGAAGGTATGTATTAAGAACAAACGTTTCTGGAAAGCGTCTTTCGGGAATGTTCTCACTGGGAAAGTTACTCTCGGGAATGATGCAAATGTATGCATGAATCCATGCGAGTTAATTTGGTGAGGAGTCTAATGCATTCACAAGGAAACATTATCAATTTCATCAATCTACCAAGAACCAATATTACGATTTACGACCAATATTCTATCCTTGGTTCGACGTAAGTTGTATCCTTGGTTTATGTCACTATGTTAGGTGAGGTTGTGCGCATGCGTATCATGCTCAAATTATGAAAACCTATAATATATGTCATGGCCTCTGCATAGGGTTATATAATTTTTGACTAAGCTCTTTACAATCCATGTTTGAGCAATGGCTAATGTTTAACCTTGATTTCATAACTATACTCTTAACTATGCATAGCTACGGGCTATGAACATGGACGATGACTCATACAGTTTTGTTATATATTGGAATGGTTCCAGGGCGCTATCTAGTCGTTTCAGCTTGCAAGAATCCCCATGTAATATTCATAAGCTCCACCCTCCCGTGCATGTTAGGGGGTTAGCAACGTTGGTCATCATTTAGCCACCCTACATTTTGCACCAGGTGTCTCAAAAGTCCGAGCAGCTATTTCCTTAACATGCATAGAAAAAGGGAAGTTATTTAAGAAGCGCCTGCGCCTAGGTCATCCAACTCTCTCTTCCAAGGTATAAGCAACAAAGCTGCAGAGCAACTTGCACGTCGTGTAATATAAAATGTATGCGAGTGGCTGATGTATGCCCAGGACATGAACTTCCTATCTTTCCCATGAGTCCCATAGTCCAACTATAGGGGTTGGTTTCGAGCGCCTTTCTCCCTTTTCAAATCAACCTTTCAAAGTGGAGACCAAACGAGAAGTCGGATAGTTTTAGTTTTAATTAAAACGACATTTGGGCTCATCTGAATAATATGATAATTGATGAGCCAATCAAGGGGAGTCTGGATCTTTGTAAGTCATATCAATTCCAATATTATATTTCCGCACAATTGAGTTAAACTATATTAAAATTAATTTAAATCTACTAAAATATGTAAGGGAAGAAGTATACAATATTTACAGCTAATGTTTTTAATATTGGTCCTATTTACGAAATTTTACATTGATTGAAGGTACTCGCGAGTAAAATTACGTTGATTGGCGTTCCCTATTACTCATACAATCTCTAAACTATTCGGGATGCCGGTGGCCAAGAAGCGGACAGGACCAAGGAAGGCTACTAGACCCGAACCCGCGAAGAGTAATTTCTTCCATTTACACATTATCCGATCATTTTATAAAAAATTAATTATTAAAATACCAATTGAACTTCATTTTTACATTATTTATACTAACATGATTTATTCTTTTAAGATGTTAATCATAAGAATAAAGACTCGAACGAAAACAACGTGGAGGAAGAGGCTAGTCCAACCTCAGAAGAATTAACAACTGGTAAGTATTGAATTTTTTCCAATGTTAATTTTCTTAATCAAGTTATGAATGTCATTGAATAACAATATTCACATTTCAATAACTATCCAGGAACAAGTGGAAATATACATAATCAAACGAATGGAGAAGGGACTGGGACTGAGAAACAATCTGAAAATGGAAACAAAAAAGGCAACAACAAAGATAATGGGGAAGTCACAAGCGACGACGAAATTGTTGCGCTACCTCCAGCCCCTTCTAAGGATCCCGTTGTTTACGAAATTACCGATGATGAGGAAGATGAACAGGAAACTAAAGACATGCCAGTTAATCCTAACGATCGAGGAAAACCAGACCCTCTTAATAATGAAGAGATTGATGGTGATACGACAATTTCAAAAACAGGTCAAAGTGATGAAACTCCCATGATTCGAATAAGATTGGATGGTGTTTTCGAACAAAGAAACGGAGAGGAAGAGGAAGACAGCGTATGTCTATTATATGACTTACATTTACATTTAATACCCGATTAAAAATCTTAACAGTTCTATATTAATCTTATGTTTATGATTATTTTATCTTTCAGAATCCCCATGATATTCAAAGCATGATGGAAGTTCAAATGTCAGAAGGAGATCCGGTAAAGAACACAGAACCCTTTATACCTGAAAAAGAACCGAGAAGACCAAGGAGAGCAGCTGCACAAGCTGCAGCTAATACAATTAAGGTTTGCCATTTATTATATTTAATTTTTTCAATTATTATTTAATTATATTTAATAAGATGAATATTGTTAATACTAAGAATAAGACTCATTATTAATATTTAAATCTGTTTAGAATCTAGTTACGAGTCTCGAGTCCGAAAAGGACTATGACAAAAACGATCGCAATTACGAAGAAGACTCAACCGAATCAAATTTTCCAATACCTCGAGCTTCTTCACTTTCAGCAGCAGTCCACACACCTCAAACTGAACAATACAAATGTCATGTCTGTTCAAAGGTATGTTCAATTCATTTATAACTTGGTATACTTATACTATATTTATTTCAAGACCTATAATTCACTTTTTAATGGTTTATCATTAAACGGAATAAATTATTTTCAGTTTACGATTTGTTCCATTGTGGTTCGTCGTTACGGTACAGAACTTCACATGTGCTCAAATTCGTGTTTTAATACCTACCGGAACCCTAAGACGGTATTGAAGGTTCCTGTTCCTTGTGCTCAATGTGGTTCTAAGCAAAATAACCATTTTTATTGGGAAACCATGAATTATTGCTCTGATGCATGTGTCGGTGAGTTTTCAGTATAATAAATTCTTTAAATGCATACATTCTTTTTTTTATAAAAATACATTTATCCAAAATTATTTTATCTCATTTTAGCGAATTACGCCCTCACTGTTGGTGGAAAGTGTGCGACATGCGAAAGTCACGTGGCGTGGAGCGGTATTGGAAAATATTGCGTCAGATTTGGCTCAGACATTCGTCAATTTTGTACTGCTAGTTGTTTAGAATCTTACAAAAAGAATGCACGGGTCTGTTTCAACTGCCAATTAGACATCAAACAATTGAAGAGCGTGGTTATTGCTAATATTCCTCCAAAATCCACGGCAAAACCATTACCAAAAGTAAGTGCCAGTTTTTATAATTTTATTAAACTTAATAACTTCTCAATGTGGCTGTGGATTTATTATTTCACCAACTACTTTATTAACTAATACTTATATGGAATTGTATTATTTTACAGGAATTTTGTACACAAGACTGTGTTGAAATGTATGTCGAAACGAATATGAATCGGAGTGTGAAGTCAAGAAAGAATCCTGTGCTTTGTGTCGTTTGTGGAACTACTAAAACTCCTTTTCGTGATATTATATTGGCCACAGGGAAAGTGAAAATGTGCTCGGAACAATGCTGGAAGAAATTTTTATATTCACGAACAATTGTTAAAACTACGAAATGTGAAACGTGTACAACTTTCATTCCGTAAGTTAATTATTTTTGATCACCAACAAATAAAACCAGTAAATATTTGTTCAACTTGAATTTTCTTTCAGATACGAAGCGTATGAGTTTGATTTCGTAGCTAACGAAAATGCCAACATTCTTTTTTGTGCACCAACGTGTAAAAATGTTTATGTTTTGGGGAAAAGAGAAATCCAAAGTTGTACTTCTTGCAAGGTCATTACTCAATTAGAAATTAGAATTAGTTAAACATGAATTACATTTTAATATTAAATAATTACTGAATTTAGTAGAATATGCTTAATTCTAATAATAAATATTTCTTGACTTCATGAAAATTCGGATTTAATTTAAAAAATATTTACAACATAGGTAAAAAAGTACAATTTCGACTTAATTCGAAACCCAATAAGAGGGTTTTCCGTCTGCTCTTTGAGTTGCATTCCTGGTCAATCTAATGAGCTCTTCGAATTACAACGAAAATGGGAATGTCAAGAGTTTCGTCCTATTTCTCCTCCAATGCCATCAATTCAAATCAATTCCGTATCTTCACTCGCTCCACCACCAATCTCCCCAACACCAACCGTTACGATCACTTCTGTCCATTCTCAACCAATCCGCCCAATGACTCCACAATTCCCCAATTCAAATAATTTCATTCGACCGCCAAAGAGAGTTTACAACAAAGGTATTGCATCTTATTTCTAAGTGATTTTTAAATGTAAAGTCGGAGCAATTTATTACAGATATTTCATTTTAAATAATAATTAACAAATTGAATTATTTGTTAAATCAGCTCCAGGGGAAGCACCACCCGTTGCGGCTAAGATAGGAAAACAGATGGATGAAGAAACAAACACAGAGGAGACTGATATAAAACCTCTTGCTGAAGTAACAGCCGAAGCAATAGAAGATCTTTCTTATTTTACCGTAATCAAAGCTATGGGAGGATTTGATGATGAAGAACAATTTCTCAGTTCTGAGAATTTGATTGTTGTGCGGCCCCCATCACCTATAGAAGTTAAGAACAAGTCTTGTAGTGTTCGACCTCGAAAGAAAGATGTAGGCTGTTCTGCGGACATTCCCGATTCGGGAATTCGATACGTCCCGGTTCCTTTCCCTGTTTACATCCCTGTACCATTTTACCCAATGAGTCAACCTGTGCCTGTCTTAATGCCATTTCCAATTCCTATTCCGACTCCTTTGTTATTTGACTTCAACTCAATAAAGGTTGTTAATGAGAATAAGAATGAAGAAAATAATGTATTGATAGAAGAAGCAAAGGAGGAAATTCCAAATGAAGAACCGCAACCAGGCAAGCTTTTAAAGAAAAATGAACAACCAAATGAAATTTCAGAAAAAAGCGAAGAACGCAGTCCTAATCCGCCAGAATCTCAACTTATTTCGCAAGATTCTCAAGATGGGAAATCAAAGACGGAAAGAGTAAGTTTTTTGTTTAATATTTTAGTATTTAATAATTTTAAAATCATACAATAAATTCAAATATAACAAATTTAACAATATCACATTACTCTTAGTGGGGGTTCGGTCTTCGAGCATGGAAGTTGTACTTTGGTGCCGAGGATCCTCTTAAGCATTCGATTCCTACTCTGGTTGAAAAAATGGTAACTTGGGTCAAGAAAGGGAAAAAGCCGTCTGGTACAAAATACAGAATCGATCTCTTGTATTACTTCCTCCTGGGGCTACAGGAATATTTTGAGATGCATGGACGTACGGAATCTTTCTTCTACGATCCCATATTTCATCCGATGATCATTGCTTTTACGGAATCAGTCGAGTCAACATTTTCTCAAGGTAAAATTAAAGCAATACTTAATAATACCTACTTACCAAATTGATATATCAAATCTTTCAAAATGCAACTTTATTTAATTAAATATGTATTCATTATTTATAAATAACTGATACAAAAGATGTATAAGTAGGCTAATTAATATCATAATCTATTAATCTCATTTACTGTACTCATGTACTGTACTGAGTTAAACTAAAATCTAAATAACATGTGACATGGTTATAGGAGCTAAAAGGATCCAACTTGGCGAATTGAATCTTTGGGAGTCTGGCCAGTGTGGATCTAAGTCACCTTATGTTCTTCTATTCACCCTTATTTACTTCTTTTTGAATCGCTTTCAATTGACGGTATATAATTATTAGAATATGTCATTACCTTTATTTTATAATTACAAACTTGAAAGATTATAATATTTAAAAAGTATTAATAATATTTCAATTGTTTTAATCTTAAAAGTATGTAATAGTTTAATTTATTTATTTAAATTTTAGGAATGGCAGGATCAGTCTAAATTGAATTTTGATCAAGTGATAATCGAGTCTGACGATTCATCAAAATATATCAGAATTCAAGGTGGGCCTGATAAAAGTAAAGACATAAAACTCAGAGAGAAAAAAGACACGCCACTTGTCTGCCCTGTCAAAATGTTTGAGATCTACCTTGACAAATGGTACGAATATTTAACTACTAGATTATTCAATAATGTGTGTCTTATTGTGTCATGGGAAATTCAAAAATAATCCAACATTTTATTTAACTACAAACAGGTTAATAATATAACTCAATTGAAATATTCTCCATTGCTTTAGATTTTTAGATACTCGGAATAATTGAAAAATTTACCTGGATGTTTTCCCTATGTTATCAATGTAAATTTTGCATCTCCCATAACACAATAAGACACTATATATTGAATAATCTAGTATTAACGATATTTTACAGTAAGGTAAGGTGTATGTTTCTAAATGCTATTTTAATATTTACAGTCAAACAAAAGAAGGGGCCTTTCTAAAATCACCCATGGAAAATCTTGAGAAATTTTGGTTCTCAGAAGCTCCTTTAGAAGAAATGACTTTATATCGAATGCATGTTCGTGCCTCTCTCATCAAATCTGATTAGTTAATTTTACTTTATTTTCAGTTTTCACATTCTTTCACATTCTGTTTTCCATTTGTAATCAATTTTAAGTTAATGATAATTTTTATAAGATATTTTCTTGACAAACGACTATTTTACATATTGGTAAAAATACGAGTATTTATGCTCTCAGTTTTTATAAGACTTTTCATGCATTCTAAGAAGCTAATATTAATTAGGCAATTGTAAATTATAGTATTATTAAAATTTGGGATCTTTCATCTTGTGTAATTTTGATGTTTTGACTGTTAAATTTATTTTAACTTTTGAACATAATTTACTTTTCTTTCCATTTTAAAATAAGCTGCCTAAATATTCAAATTACTACATAATTGAACTGATATAAAATGTGTAAATTTATACTACCTTAAAATATATAACAATATAGTACATACTATAATATATTGGAAATATTATAAGCGATTAACTTGATACACCTATCTGGATTTACATTACTGTATGAATTTATAAGTATAGAGAAAACAATCGAATTTTAAACAAAATAAATTTATTTTCACATGAATTAAAAAATTATATAATATGTTATTATAGAAAAAATGTCAATGCAAAATATTATTAAAATAATATGACTTTTATCCGTAATATTTAATTTAACGAATATATGATTATAAAATTCATAAGCATTTTCATATGTAACTTATTTGTAATTTAAATATTCATAATTGTGAACTGGATCATAATGATGATGGTTGTAGTGATTAAGTGAATTTTCATGCGGCGCTGTCAAAGGTGGTGTGGTTGTGCTTGGCATCATCGTCGGCTGTGGATCAGGAGTAATTGTAATTCCATTTAATGCTAGAAATCCCCGAATGGCTCCATCAAGTCCTTTTAGTGGAGTTAAACTCAAAAATCCTACAACAGGCTTGTAAAATACTTGTTTCACCACTTCATTCACTACTCCAGTCACTTCTCCAAATAATGTCTGAAAATAAGATTAACAAATTACCTCTTATTACAATTGATTTTTAGAATTGATTGGAACTTAATTATTGCATAGATTTTAATTTGACCTTCTAAGTGTAAATGATTATTTACCAATGGGAATTGCATAAAATCTCCTGTGATGTTCGCGACGGCTAAAACTGCATCCGAGAAAAGATAAACTGTTGAGTTGAAGGCCTGTTCTGTTTCAGCTAATGGAAGCGCCTTGACGAACAAAGTTGCCTTTTCCCTCACTTTTCTCTCAGCGTCGGTCTCTTGAGGTTGTGTGGTGGTCATTGGTGTCGTGGTTGTGGTCCAATGATAATGATGATGGTCGTTGTATCCATTGTGTACGTATGAACTTCGCTTCCTCCATTTTTCTCTCATTCGACTTCGACCGCTATTGTTAGTGGCAGGTCGAGAAGTCTTTTGAAGGTCGGGTTGGTAAATATTGTTTCTTTGAGCAGGAACAGAGGAGGAGAATTGGAGATAGGTGGAAAAGAAGAACACAACTAAAAAACTTAGGAATCTTAAAATCCCCTTCATCTTTTGAGTGCAAAGATGAGATGGAAAGTGAAAAGGTTGAGCGAGCATTCGGAGTTTTATATAAAGACTTTGTCATCTCTTGCTTTATAATAATATACTCTATAATAATTAAAATATCTTTATTGTAAATGAACAGTGAGAGTGAATTATTAAAAAATATCTTTTGTCTTGTTAGTTCTTATCTGATGACTTTAAATTCAGATTGATATTATACATTAGTTTGAACAAGTTAAAATTAATTACAATGCATTATTGTGAACATGTTCATATAAGAAATCTTAAAAATCACACTATGCAAACATGATCTTTATCACTAATCTGATTCTTATTTATATTATTAGGGATTTAACGACATGTTAACTTATTTGGTATAACTAGAGTATAAAACAACTTCTCGTGCGAACATCTAATTTATGCATGAGACATTTGAGGAAATCTTTTCTTGGATCTAAATGACATGATGGAAACAATAGCAAATGATATTTTGCTAAATTTTTCAACGACTTTTCTTATCTCGGGCTAATGAGACGACTTGGTCATTTAGAAAGTGGAACGTTCAATTATGATCATAGATGTGTACCTTTTATCTCTAGATTTACACGTTTCCTAGAAAAGCCGCCAAACGCTAACACAATAATATCTACAGAAAATTATAAACACCTTTCCCTTTACTGAATAATTTAATTCAAAATTTTAACACAATCAGAAATAAATACTCAAATAACTCTCTCGTATGTTTTTAGGTTTATCCTAAACGCATATCGGTAACATTTCGCAAGAAATGGGAACAAGTATGAAATGCGTCTAAAATTGAATACTATATAATATACTACATATTATAGTAGAAACATATCAGCGTTTGCTTTTAGTGTTTTCGGTGGTCATTTTATGTTTTCATTGCATAAAGTATGTTTTACAGACAACAAAAAGTCGAATGACAAGCAAATGAATAAAACAATCCTTCCAACGGCAAATCTAGATCTTGTTGGAGTGGGATCTAACGAGAGTATTACCTCTATTTCAATTGCTGTTCCAGACAAATCCACTTCGAGCATCTCTCCAGGTATTACTAAAGATAGTAAACATCTTGATATCTGCATACATAAGTATAGTGTTTTATTAATAATTAAATAACATCTTAAAGGCCCTGCAGTTCCCTCGGCTGATATTAAACATGATGATAAGCCGAGTCCTTTAGCTCCACCAGAACGTAATAAGGAATTACGAGTTAAAGATGATTTCAGGCCCAAAGATAAAGAACATAACGAGAGTCCAAAAAATGATGAAAATGTTAAGGACCATATACACAAAGAAAAGAAGTCTAGATAATATCTATTTATGTATGATACTTAAACTTAATTTATTATCATATTTATGACACGAGTTATCATTTTTAAGCATTGCCTTGATGTTTTGTATAAATAGGTATGTAAAAATATATAATATGAGTATTTAGTTTTGTGGTGTATAAGAGAATTTCAATGTTTACAATTTACAATAAATGAAAAATTAGCAAAAATATTTTGATTTTTATGTTAATTAATTATTTTACATTTATTATCATTTTATTCAATGAGATTGAGAGATTCGATATTTTTATTTAAATGGTAGTCGCATATGCATCTATTGCAGAGTTCCCTTTCGCAATTTGCATAGTCGAATTTGTAACATTGTGAACAGCATTCGGTTTTAGTCCAACATCCGTTTCGTTCTTTGATGATCACAATTGGCGGTTTCTTTGTTTCTTCCTCTTGCTCTTCAAACTTATTTTTATTGAAATTGTTGTTTGGTCCTCCAGCCTTGATAATGGTCACTGGCGGCCTTTGATTGGTTGAGTCGGAAATTGACACGAGAACTGGACGGCGATTTTGATTATTCGGAAAAGCAGGAAGGACCGTAATTTCTTTAGTGATGGTCACTGGACTTGGAACATAGGGAGTTTTCTTTCGTTTCGGCCAATATTTCTTCAATGGAGTCTCTTCATATTCCCCATATTTGTTGATTTTCTTCTCAACGTTCCGATCAACAATTATGGCAAGAGGTGGATGAAAAATTGCAGATTTTCCTTCAACGTTCGGTTCTTCTTCTGAACTTCCTATGACCTATTTAGCCACCATAATCATTTTGTAATCTTTATTAAGTAAAAATGTCGTTGTGTGCATATTATGTAATTTAATTATAATATAAATTGTAAAAAATGTAAAATTAATTTATAAATATGAGAATTGTTGTTTTCACTTACGAAGGTAATGAAGAGGAATGAGGGGAGAAAGAGGAGACAAAGGGAACTCTTGATCATTTCTGCTAAATAACGGGTAATAAATCTCAGTGACGCGTGTGAGAAAACGATGATTTAATGGTTGTTTGGGAAAACTTGTCACTCCTCATCCTTTTTATATCTCTTAAGAGTGAAAGCTGCACTTTCAAAACGAACGACCGAAGGACAATTGTGACCTAGAAAATTTTCTACTACAACATATTTGGATTTTTTTCAGTTGATTGAACTCTTTTTATTATGTTTTTATTATTAAAATCATTCTCATGTTTTTATTTACATAAGAAACACCGTTGGATGTGAAAAGTTCCTCGTATTATCCACACGTGTATTGTTGTTATTATTTATGTGAGTAGAAATTCATTACATCGTTTTGATATTCATTTAAAAATATTACATCCTCAACTTCACTTTATTAAAGTGGTTCAAATGTGGCGTTTATAGGAGAGATGTTTTTTTATTTAAATGAGCTCTCAGCTTAGGATTGTCGTTGTCGTTATACAATTGCACGCATATGTTATTTTTTACTTTCATATTCATTTGAATTAATCATCATAATAAAGAAAGTTAAGGATGAAAAACAAAAGGCTTTAAAAGTACTCAGAAAGATCTTTTTTGAGAATTTACTGTCCGCCTCAAGCTCCAAAATAATAAAATTTTAAAGAAATGGAGGAGTTTTATTTGGATAATTTGAATTTTTGAAATGGACCTCTTAAAAATTGTTTGTAAAAGGACTTTTCAGGGAGATTAAAGAAAAGGAACGGTTTTCTTTCTTATTTACTCTCTGGTTTACGCATATATTTGTAATCATAATATATCCACATTGATTAGTTATTTATTCTTACCAATATACTCGTTTTCTATTCATTTTAACAAATCAATATGATACTAAAAATCAATATCCTTGTTTAAATTTTGAATCAGAAAACTCAGAAAAGGTAAAGAAAGAAAAGTTAATAATGTTTAAAAAGTGTCAGAAATTTTATTCGCAATATAAAATTGAAGATTTACGTTTAACGTATTAGGTATATACTTATATTATATCCCTTATTTGAATTTAACTACTTGTATAGGTATAAAAATAAACAGAATATTTTTGAAGCCTCTTTAAGCATCCATATGCCCAAGCGCTAAGCAATACATGATACCTACTTATCCCCTATGTATTATACTTTTAAAAGCATAATACATAGGGGATAACAATAAATATAGTCGAACGTAATAATAAAATCTTCGGATTTTGTATTCACTTCACCCATCAAAATCTCGTGAGTGGGATTTTGAGAGTTTGAGCCATATGGCTTTTTCCATTTATGTTGCATATTTCTGAATCTCTTCTAGTGGAATTGTAAGGATTACATGAAGTTGTGAAGTCATTCATCCTGAAATTTCCACAGACTCAGATTCATAGCTTTCATAAGAGATTCTATGGAAAAGTACTCAGCTTGTCAATATGGGATACATATTGTTAGTACTTATAGGTATTGTATGTACTGTACATATACTTATTTTACTTATACTAGTAATATTATCCTAACAATATATTGCTTATTCTTATCAGATCTGCTCGTGCATGATAGACATATTATAGGTATTTTATATAATATGTATACTATACTCATCGTATTACATTTTAACATGATTAGTAAAAATATAAATATTCTATAAATTATATTGTAAACACAACACTATTTTATATGTAATGTATATGTACATACAACAGTAATGTAGTATAGAATAGGTTGAATGAACTAACTGAAAGAATACCAAAAATACCAATATCAATGGAAGTATTTATTATCATTTTATCATTCATAACATTCCTAAGATTTTGAATATTACATGGTAAGTGTAAGTGCGGTCAGTGTCAGTTTACATTTTGCGGTATGTGAATAAATTCGTCCACTTTATAAATAAATACCTACCTTAACAAGGAGAGATATCCATATTATGTATTTATGTACATCAATGATGAATTATACTGTATAACTCAATAATTAGTTTCTTTTGAAGAAAGTTCATTAATATTTAAATTTTAGATATTTTAAACTTTAGTTTTATGTTTGTGTTTTTTTTCTTTTTCGCTACTTCACTTTACTCCTCTACTTTGTACCTTTGGGGTAAATTCAAGAAAGGCTTTCTCACTTTTTTCCCGCATAAGGATTTAAGAGATTTGGAATTTGGAATCCAATTTAACTTTTTAAACTCCCAGTGGAAAACTTGAACTTTTTAATAAAATAGTTCCTGGATCTTCCATTTGTCTTCTTAAGTTTAGATCTTGAACCTCAAAGTCAGGGTAAGTTAAAGCTGACTAAACACCCCTATTTATTTTTATGCCTCTACAATAACAATTTATACAAACTTAAGATAAAAACCGCATTGATTGAATAAGAAAACGGGCAAGAACTTTAAGGGGAAATGTAATAAATGAAGAAAGCATAAATTCGGATTCAAGCCAGAGTTGGGTTTAAAAGAGATTATAAAAGAGTTTGGTGAGATTTCGCAGCGTCAAGTCTCGGCGTATGATAAGCTCAATTGGAAAAGTTTAAATAATTCTTCTTCTTTCTCCACGATGAGTTTATTTCTATTAAGCCCCTAGTAAATTCCTAATAAGACGATTACAAAACTTGGTGGTGAAATGCCAGGGTGGGAAACAGAGTTGAGATCTTGGGATCTAAATTGAAAAACTCCAGTTAGATTTAACCTTTTCCATATCTCCTTTAATTATTCTCATAAAAGTTAAACAATTTAAGCTATGCTCAGATTCAACCTTTATATTTGTCAATTTCACCCAACAACGCCTTTTAGACCTACCATAATACAACCATTAGACCCAATGTACTTAATATATTTTTCAATACTGTAACTTACAGTATTACCTTACTCAACTGTAAGGTGCATTAATTAAATGTAAGCAAAAGTTTTTGCTGGTATTGAATTATTCAAAACAAAATCCTTTATTGAATCTACTAAAGAAAATTAAATAGGCAATGGGAAACTATCCTGAGATTTCCTTTTCGAATATTGTATACATGTAATATATAGTAAGTAATATATATTATGTAATAGGTACAAGACACATTATAAAAAGGCCCATCCAAGCCATCCATGCTTTGTTAGGTATTCGTTAGATATTTACGTTGGTATCTACTCGCCTACACAATTTTTTCTGCCTCAAGAAATAAAAGTTTCGAGATTCTTTTTAGAGAAAGAAATGAAATGACACAACAAAACAAAAATCCTTTTCAGGTGTATTATGTGGAGTTTCAGTAAAAAGAGAAAAACCATTACCTATACAATACACTTATTTATACAGATAGGTATACGTTCATGAGTATTTTATTGGAATTACACTTTTTATTTGAAATATATCAAATAAAGAATAAATTACATTCTTAAAAGATTTGAATCCTAATGCTCTAACATTAAGTAGCTTCTTGTATCTCTTATTACAAAATACAGTTAATAAAGTAAAAATATTTAAATGTAAGTTCATGTTGAATGTAGTTGTAAGTTATGTATAACATTTTAAGAATATCTACATTTTATTTTCGGAGTATTTTAGTATATTTTATTATGTATTTTTATATTATTTTTATATTGATATTTATATATTATCCAAATGGTACAATTAATCGTTTATGCCAGACTGGTCTTTTAACATAATATGTCTCTGTCTGGGCTTTGGAACAGATTCATATAATAAATGCCTACTAAATATGTATATCCATATCCAATGATAGCGTACTACATAGATGTATGGCTACAGATTTACAGTACCCGCAGTGAGAGTGAAGGACTCGGCGCCGAGAACTTTTAACTTTCAAGGATGAAGCAAAGCGAAAGTAAAAAGAGCCAAAAAGATTTAACTCGAGGTTAACCTCCAATGCGGAAATTGACAACACAATTATCTTCCCTTAATGCATTTTGATAGTCATCCCCAAGCAAAAATTTTGCTTAATACTACAATATAAATATGTAAGATATATTATAAGAATATAATCTGTACCTGTTTCAGAATAATTTTGTAATTACAATGATACAACCAATTGGAAATTTTGGGCTTTTATAACGATTACATATATATTATTTATGTTATTATAATACTTATAATGACTACTAACAATAAGCCGTTAAACTTTACTGTATTGTTATGTAGCATATAAATACGTGTATATAACACATTTTACATTAAAGGAGATAATAAATACAGGGTATGTAGAAGAGGGTATTAACTATTGTAAGTATATTTTCATGTTTTCAATATGTAAAAATAAGAATATGTGAGTTTAAAAGAGAGATGCTTAAGTAAATGTGAATGATAAATCAATAAATGGGTTTTATATTGCCTCAGTATTGGCAAGAAGAGTATATGAAAGAAAATAATAAAGTCGGGCATTTTTAGATCTTCAATAGGTAGAGTTACATATTTGAAATCATTTTATTGTCGGTAGGTTCATTTATTGCCTCAAGTTACAATTAATAATTCTTTTCCAGGCCAGGCCACATACGCATACTCGAATTATTCACGTATTCTAATCAAAAATAATAGGACACAATGCCAATACACAGATACAGATCTGTTGATATATCATATAAATAATATGGTAATAAGTACAAGTACACATTTTAAATCATATATTAAGCTATAATATTGTATATTTGGGAAGGAAATGCGATAGAAATTTCATATATGCAGTATATCTTATAGCAGAAGATCAGAGCAGATAGGTACATACACTCTAAAATATTTAATTATTTATATTTACAACATTAATATAAATTAAATCTCTTGAATATTTTTCTTATTGATCATTTACTCTCTATGTTTGTATTTACAATTACATTTTATTTGAGACAAAAATAACTTGTCCAAACTTATTTAACATACCTAATATGTATAAATAATATACGGTATATATTTGAATAAAATAAATAATATACGGTATATATTTGAATAAAACAAATAATATACAAAATCTAATATAGCATGCAACTTAAATAATTTTTAATGTAATTGAATAATTACTACATATATTACAATCATATTGAATAAGTGGTTATGTTATGTAAACTAGAATTTAATACGTATAGATAAATATTTTTAATATATAATGAAAAATATTTACTTATAACTGTATATAATATATTTACATTGTACAATAGTAAACACATTTATGTAAAGTAGTAAGTATAACTTTATTTACAAACACTACGTAAGATATTACGGACTCATTTTTCATATTTTGTTAATATTACCTACTATCTACAAATATACGATATTATATGTATTGTACATATTTCATAGAAATATGAAATATTGTATACTGCACATATTTTCATCATTATTCGAGATATATTGGAGAGCATTATACTACTTAATAAATACGTTATTTACTAATAGTCAGATATTGTCCTCAAATATTTTCTTTTTATATATAGTATATGTATCAATATTATTGTTTGAATGAGGTTTTTTGTAGATCTTAATACCCATATTTGAAAAAAGCAATTAGATCATAACAAGCCAAAATTAGATGCTGTTATTATTTCTTATAGCCCATTTTAACAACTTACACTGTCACAATTCATTATTTTTTAATTATCACTCTTCACACTAATCAATTTATTTTAATATAATTAAGTAATTATTAGTACATTACATTATGTAAAATAATTGTATATTAATAATAAACTCTCATCTCTTTACTCATGAGTATGCAAGTTACGGAATAATGGAATTTCATTTTGAGATCATAAAGTAGTGAACAAAATTTATATTATTGTAATCTTGATAGTATAGTGTTTTTAGGTGATCTATGGTTGTGTATTGTCATCATTTATATACATAGTTCATATTGTCAGCAAGATCATTTGATACTTTAATAATATTACTTTGAAAGCTCTTGTGGAGTCAATTAAGTGTAGGTGTATTTCCCGTAATTGCTGAGCGGATTCGGCTTCGTGAGAATGCCCAATTCTTCCTCTGTGGTGATGTAGGCAAAGGCCACCCAAAGGAAGTAAATGAGGATGAAGAAGTCAAAGGTGAGGACCCAGAGATGGAATCGAAATGGAAATCCGCCCCACTTCCAATTACTATCACCTTGTGAGAGCAAGATAAGGATGGACACGAACAAACAGAAGATCACAAGGAACGTGATGAGGATCCAACGTTTCGCCAATAAGTTGTCCTTCAAATTTAGTTTTAATTACTTTTCTTACATTCAATTATTCACGCCCTCCTTCCAAACTCTAATTGGGACTCTAAAGATATATGTAGGTATGTTATTATTATGAAACTTGAGAATTCCGTAAGTTTATAACGAGCAAGTACAATGTATTGTATTTGTATGTAAAATATTTACGCATCGGTAAATATTTGCCTGAACATTTTAAAATAATAAAGTAGGTATGTATAATATACTTAATATACAGATATATAGCATCTGTATATTAAGCGTTTTATAATGTTGATCTGGAAGAACATTGTTGGACAATAGCAATATATTATGTACATGTATATATAATAAATGGTAACATTAAGTACATATACTGATGGAGCACATTGCTATTTGTGATTTTAGACAAAGACGTTGAGAATAAAAGGATTTTAACTTTTTGTGGGTTCTAGGAAACGTTGGAATTTAAGTGTTTTAAAATGCAAGTCATGTTTCTAATT
The DNA here is from genome assembly GCA_034687125.1 of Neelides folsomi. Classification (NCBI taxonomy): domain Eukaryota; kingdom Metazoa; phylum Arthropoda; class Collembola; order Neelipleona; family Neelidae; genus Neelides; species Neelides folsomi. The sequence goes on from JAQGBZ010000113.1 coordinate 124,140, forward strand.
TTGTATCCGAATGTTAGCGAACATCAAAAATGCATGAGACTCTAAGGGAGCATGTGAAATGGAGAATGGGGAAATATGTAATGAAGTGAAGTAAGTTGTAAATAACAAATGGATTTCAACCTTTGGCCTTCCACCGTTTAGTGACGCAAGGAGAGTGATTGCCGATACGAGTTGGAAAGAAGCTCCGGCGAGACCGATGAATCCGCAACTCCAACATACTTTCTCAATCTCTTCCAAATCGGGGAGGTCCCAGTCCCAAGTGATGAAAAAATACTCGAACAAACTCCCGAGGACGTAGAGATACTCCGGGCTACAATAATAAATATTCATTTCAATTACAATTTCCTAATCCCTTCATTTCACAATCCAACAACTCCAATTGAATATTTTCTCTTTATTTATTAAACATCCGATTAATCGACTCAAAGGATGAAAAATATAAAATAATCAAAGATGGTCAGCGTACTTGTTAGAAAAATAAGGGTTGAGCGAGAGGAAAGAAGATGACGTGATATTTCCAGCTTGGATGGCTCTATAGTCTTGTAACAGAATTTTCCCGTATGTAATTACTCTTGACCTCATGCCAGTGTTCATTTTTTCTCGAAAGGAACGATATTCGTCTCGAACTGGGACGTCGTGGAGATCTGCACCCGTTTTGATCATCCAGCCTTGAAGAATGACAACGAGGATCGCCAAGCCCTGATTTTATCCAAAAAAAATAATGAAATCACAGATTATAAAATGTAATAATATAATACAATAATAACTATCTACAATAGTTGTAATGAATAAATTAACTATAAACTATTATACTTATAAAAAAGATTTGTAAAAAAGGGGCAGTTTTTTTTATTATTTAAAACCAATTTAAAATTTTTGATATGCATTGAATCAAATTATAAATTATTAATCGAACATTGAATATTAATAATCTACGGCTCTGAGCTGCAACTTTCACTGAAAAATATGCGTAAACCCCCGCGGGTGGGTACAAAACATGCGGCACAGAGAGTCGTTATAATGTGAACAATGTAAATATACTTACCATGGAGGCCGTGGCGGCGATCCTGATTGCGATGTGAATTGAGCAGCAACATGGGTTCGGAATCATTGGCAGGTTCACATGAGGATTTGACCCAATTCTTTCACCGACACTCTCCAGCCAAAAAGAAGAAGGCGGAAGTGGGGCAAATTCGACGATCAAACTGCGCAGATCCCCCTCAATATTGCATAACATACTGGGGAAAGGACGGCTTCATCTCGATCTCAAACTCCTTTTCATTCCGAGAAGAAAGTCCAAATTATGAGGATCATCAGGTCATAAAACGAATCTCCCCACCACTTTCCCTTCCACATAATCACTCAATGAGCTCAATAATGGCAATAATCCCACATTGTTAACTTATTTTACCAATATGGCTCAAAACGAACGTATGATGCAAACATTGGTGGTTAATTGTTCATAATATCTTCAATATTGTGTAAATCTGATGAAGATTAAAGATACATATTTAAGTATAATTATTAACTTGTGCACTAAAGAGTATTTTCATCAAATTAATTGTAAATTGAAATTATTCGGATCTACCAATTGTTCAGATCTTGGTATATAAATCTCATTATCGATTTTTATTCAAATTATCAAATCTTTGTCTTTCTTTGTATTGCAGCCTTACACATTATAATGCATAGTTTAGGTATAAATGAAGGTGTATTTATTTAATAAAAGATAAATAACCTATACCTCTTTTAATATTTATTTCTTTACCTTAGTACTTACAGTATAATACATGTATATACACCACAATCACATACAATTAATAACATAACAATGCTATTGTTTTATCCTTCTATATAAATTTTAGCTACGCAATTCAGGTACATTGTTCTAATCTAAAACATAAATCGGATATTAAATTATACACATACATACTTCCTTACCTAATAATACTTATGAAATATTTACAATGGTGGGAATTGTACAATAAGGACGTCCAATGACAATGAGGGAAATATTATTAAATTCTTCACAAAGAGATTGGGTGTATGAAGAGGGATTTCTCCTATTGGATCCATTGAACGTCATTAATACGGCCTCGTTCCTTTTCAACCCTTTTGATTTGTTTTGTAAGAGGAGAAAGAGAAATGACAGGTTTCACACAAGAAAGGAAATGGGAAAGAAAGAAGGAAAAGAAAAGTTAGAGGATTGTCTCTCAGAATTGAGAATGAAATCAATCGTTGTTGCAGGGGACCTGAGAAGGACCCTTTAATAAATCCAGTTAGGAAATAAAATAGATAGAAAGCTTTACATAGTTCCCAACAAAGTTCCCCTATAACCCCCAATGAGCATTCCTTTCATAAGCCCATATGGAGGAGAAATCTTGATATAGAACAAGATCTCCCAGATAGGATTAACCCTGTATTCTCTGTTAAACACAAGTTCCTTTCCCGTGAGTTTCATCCAATTCATTCGATTTCACGCCCATTCAACAACTCTGCCTCAAAAGACTTTCACCGAGACACAAAGTTGAACAAATGGAGAAATTGACAATTTTTTATATTTGTTTCAAAAGCAGATGAAAAGTTTTTTGATGTCAATAAGAATTTCATTTATAAATGAAATATACCCGATCGATGCTTTATAAATAAGAATATACCTGTACTTATGTACTCTAGGTATGTGTCTTATAACTTGTACGAAGTCTGACAAGAATTCAAGAAATACTTTCCATTAAATACATCAATAAAATAAATATTAAGTAATAAATGTGCTATCCATTTTTATCATGTTATAAAATACATTTCTAAATAAATATTTATCTAATAAATTATAACTACATATTGTAATCTACTGATATGTAATATTGCTTATTTATTATGGTTTAAATTATTATTAAATCAGTACAATCATGAGATTTGAGATTTACAAAGTTGTTTTCAATTTGATTATATAATAGTAGGTATCTACTATAAAAGTACGAGTAAGGAGTATTAATCAGATAAAAAACTGGCTAATTGGCTAAAAGGAGGTATAAAATCTTGAATGTTCGTGTCTTCAAAGGACCCTTTCATTGACTTAAGTAATTAGGAATTAAAAATTAAGGAAATTGGGTCCTTCAGACGTCGGCGAGAACGAGGAAAAAGAAATAAGTGGAGAGGATAAAATGGGCAGTGAGGAGAAGGAGGAAGAAATTAATTTCGTTCTCGTAGTCCTCCCCATTCCTCTCTTGGCAAAGGAGGAGGACGATGGAGTTGAAAAGAGAAAAGATGACTCCGCAAGTCACCGCAGTCCAAATCTGAGACCAAGACTTGGATTCCTGTTCAAAATACAGAAGGAAGGTTTTACACATCCAGCCGCTGTCTCCAATTCACTTCAAATCTCTCCACGTCTCCATTTCCCAAACAGGAGTTGATGCGAGAGGAATAAAAGTTAATGAGGAGTTCAATTCCTTGGGAGAAAATGAAAAGGATGACATCTTTGCTTTTCTCCCCAAATCCTATTTCTTTCCAGCTTGGTCAAATTGGTTGGCATGAATTGTTAATTAAATAATCCTGGCATTTAATCTCAAGTTAATCAAGACCTTGCTCTAGTCGATTCCGTTAAATAGCTCGATAGACAATGAATACCAAATTGGAGCTGAGCAATACACAATACATTGTACATATGGTATTCTTGTACAATCCTCTGCAATGGAGAGGTTTAAGGGAAATTTGGTCTTTGGGCGTATTTGTTGTGCTTTCAAATTACCTTGTTGTGGAAGATGAGAAGGAAAAGAGAAACGAAGAAATGAATGAAGAGGGTTACGAGCGTGAGGAGACCAGCGGAGAATAAAGTGTTTGAGTAGACATTCCTCGTTCTCAATTTCTCCTCTAGGGAAGTGTAAAAAGGAGAAGTGGAAACGAGCTCTTGAATTTCATCCTCCTCCAAATCTGGGAATAATTTTTTAACCGGATCTTCAAGGATTTCCGAAGAGATGCAAATGATACGGAAAGACATCCCACCTACAGCAATTGCTAATCCCTATTTCATTCATTAAGTTTTAATATTCATAATTGGCAAAAATAAAATAATGTTTTATTAATTTATTATTGATTTAAATGATAAAAACCTCACCATTGAAAGATTTGCTATGAATTTGACAGCAGTATGCAAAGGAATGCAACATGGGTTGATGACCATTTTAAAATTTAAAATCTTTTTGTGTGATTATTTTATTACAATCGATAAATTTACGTGCGGTTTTTTACTTTTGCTCTTTAAACTTTTAAAGCTACGGTTATACGCTATGATTTGGATTGCTTATATTGTATTTTTATAAAAAATAAGTTCAAGTTAGCGTAAGTTCAATTGAAAAAAATCCAATCCTGCCCAACTCAACTTTGTTCTTCTTTCTTGGCATTGAATCGAATTTGTGGAAGAAGCGGAAAGAAACGGATGAGCTGAAAATAAAATGATTCTCTGCGCAGTGGAACTCCTCTTGCCAAAATCTCTTCCTATCACAAAAGTGGGTAATTGAATACTCAATTTGTAATTGCATAACAAGAGAATTTTTATAATCCGCCTCTATAACTTCCGTTCAACGGAAAAACAAAACCATGTGGACGGAATTTGGGGAAAGAGGGCAAAGGATGTGTGCGGAGAAATAAATTTATACACGCTCAGGGCCCACCAATACATGGGAGAAGATCTTTCATTTTTACTTTTCACTTTTACAGCTTTTCCCACTCTCACAATTCAACTTTTTTTTATCTTCACTGACTTTGAGTATTCATGTTTGAAAATTGTATTACTTATATTCCCTTAATCCACACTTTGAAATTTTGGGAAGAAAGAGAATAAAAAACTTTTTTGACAGAAGATTCCACTCTCAATTGAAACTTTCCCAACTGTTAATATTTACATGTCTAAGTACATGCGTTTTCATTATATCAATGGTTAATAAGAACTCAAAATTCTAATCAAGTTTTTGGAGTGGTTGGAAAATAAAGTTTACAGAATGAGTAATATGATAATACACGCATTTACATTTGTCTGATTGATAAATACGTGTAGTGTATGAAATGAGTTTTTGGAGTTGTTGAGAATGATTTAATGAGATTCCATTCAAATGATCTTCTTCGCTCCTCCGCCCACTTTAGACCTTTCTACGCCTCCTTTTTGGCTTTTGATGGGAAAAATTGAGAAGAAGAGAAAATGTGAGAAAATTTCACAATTTTTTGTCGAGATTCCGGGTGGGGGAAAGTAAAGAGGCGTGAGATGAAATGAATGGAAGCATATGGATGTCATTTATCACATCTTTCAAAAACCGTCTTCACATTTTGCCCTTTCTGCGTATCATTGCCCACAAATTACAACCTTGCGGCATAATATGAAAATTATTCATTTTAAACTTCTCTTTTTGTCACCTGGGAAGTTTCGATCACTAAACACGTCACATTAGTAGCTCCTATTCAATACAACGGCGGCTAATTTGACTCGAAATTGTATAAACTTATATAGCTTCTTTTGTAGTAAATAGTAAATCCTATATAAATTCAAGTGTATCAAATGCCAATGAATCAATGAGTAATGCATGTAAAGATTTGAAAAGAAAGGAATGATTAAAATTTGCGAATTAACTGTAATCTAAAAGTGCAATGATTGACTTGGATTTGGATGGATGGAACAAGGGAAAGGAAGAGTATTTTTATTTGTTTCACCATCCATTTGATTCTTTTTGGCCCAAATTCGGGCCACCGAGGAACAACGGAGAAGCGGAGAGACAGCGACCGTTCCTCCCCGTTGAAACAACTAAATTGAATTACTCGCTTCCTTACGGCCTCAAGAGGTATTATGATAGTTCAAACTCAATTCCACCCTCACTCCATTTGAATCCGGAATGTTTGTGATAAAAATGAGGTTTTTATTTAAAGGAAAAGACCTTCGAGTGAAGTCGAGAAGAACGAGAGGTTTCCCAGGCCGAAACTCCTTCCAAATATCTTTTCCTTTGCCCAACTCGACTCCTTTATTGGAAGGCAAAAAATCCCTAAATCCCATGCTATAAAATCTCGTAAGTTTCCTCAACTTATCTCAATATTCGACCTTATGTCGAGAGTCCTTCCCAACATGTGTTGACCATACAGCCATGTATGTATAATTTATAATCTATAATTTTTAAACTCCTTTTCCAGCTTCACAACTTTCTCCCAACTTCCAAAAATATCTCCCTAACTTATGACTATTAATTTAAAATTGTTTTGAGCAGAAGTTCGTCCCAAGTCAAATGGGAAATCTGGGGTGATTTTAACCCGGGAAGACACTTACTGCTATCCAGATATAGCTCATCTAGACCAAATGACACAAGATAACGGAACGTGCATAGTGAATGGATTCGAAGTTGGGCATGTCGGAGTTGGGCGAGTCGTGTTCTTGGGCCAGATTGACGTCGCCAGATTAAATGTTGATGAGTGTGGTGAGAAACGTGATTTTCTCTCCAATTTCTCCTTCAATTTACAATAAAAGTTTTTCCATGTGCATATCTAAACTGTATCTAATACAGATATCATAAATACAGATACATTGATAAATACATACATACTTATACATACATAGGATAAATATATAGAGTACATACATGTTTTAGTATTATTGTTATGTATTATATTGTCAAATGAAGCTGACTCAGATTTTATTTTATTCAAGTTCGGTTCCATCCCTTGAGCCTAGAGTTAATTGGGAGCGAAGGGTTTAAATTCGTGGAGAACCACAGGCCACAAGCCTACGTCCTCCTATGCGGAGTCTTGCCTTTAATAGAAACTGGAGAAATTGTTCAAGACGTGAACTCAATTTATTCGATGCAGTTTGAACAAAGACTCCGTCGTGCGTGTGAGGCTGACAACACTACTTTTATCAACTACGAGCCTAAAAATGGAATTTGGTCCTTCATTGTAATATTTTAATATTGAACCTAATAACCATACATAAATAGTATAGCTTACGACAAACTTTTTTTATAATCTCGCCCTTTTTATGCGTATTTAAGTATAAGCAATAATGATAATCAGCTTGGATCTATTAAACAAACATTTTCCCATTTACATAATGCATTAATAGGAAAATTACCCTAACGCTCTTTTCTTTCCAGATCGAATTGGGAAATTCGGGGCGAAATCGGGAGTACTCAGGCAGAGACGCGGCTTTCCCCTCGTCTCCCAAAGAAAGAAATGAGACATTGTGAAAAACACACACGATTTCCCCCACCCCTTGCAAATTCCTCTTTCTCATCTGTCTCTATGAATTTCTAATGAAATCCACTGTCTCTTCAAACTCTCTTATTCTGTCTACTTGTACTTTACTTTACTGTACTCAACTCACAGACTCAACTGAACCTCAAACGTCTCATCTTATAAAAATTATTTTTGAAAATACCCTCAAGTGAAACCCCTTTTACATAACTACTAGTATATATTTACCATATGTGATGTCTACAAATTTGGACTATTTCCTTATAAAATGCTCAAAAATTCACATATTACTTCTTCAAATTGAGTGAAATATTTTACAATGTTGAGCCATATGAAAATTGTACAGCGAATGAAAAATAAAACTAAAACTAAAATTGTGTCATAGAACACTACCAAATATTGGTATTTATGAAATGGGTTTTTAGAATAATTAAATATTAATTAACAATACGCTGTGGTGTGTTTGAATAGTGTGAATTATGATGATGTTTGATAAGTAAATATTTAGTTCTGGTGACTTGAACTTGAACCTTTCGAAGCTGGGGTAGCTTTAAATGTTTGTTTGAATTTTCATGTTGATGTTTAACAACATCTAACCAAAACAGTTTCGTTTGTCATTTCTCTTATTTCATTTCCAATTCAAAGAAATGAACATTTCCATTATTTTCCCTATTCCCCCCAAACAAATTTTATCCGCGTTCGAGTATAGAGGAAATGAGGGCTGTTGAATTTGAATTCTCCTTAAATATAAATTGAGCTCAGGTGGAGTTGGCAGCTTCAATAAACAACCTATCAAAAATTGAAAGGAGAAAAATGTTCTTTTCCCTATAAAAGGAATTACAGGGGAATGATTTGAAAATCTATTTCACTCGACAACTCATAATTTGAATAAAAACACTTCGTGTCTCTGAGAATTGAAACGTGTGTTTAGAGCGGAATATTTAGTTTTGACATGACATTTCTCCACCAGTTTCCCTTTTATTCCTTTAAACGCCTCCTTCCACCTTTTGCTCCCTTTCCCTTTTCCTTCAAAATATTCAATTTTTGAGATAGGAATCTGCACCGAAGAGCTTTCTGGTTTTGAATGTTGATTGAGAACATTGCCTATATTTAATTTTTAATTCATTGGATATACTTATATATGAATTCATAACTGTTTAAACTATAAACTTTGACTTTGTAGAGTTGAATGATGAATAAATGATTTATGAGAATGCCTTAAGGAATAAAAGCTTAATTGTCCTCATTATTTCATATACACAATTATTATTTGGTGTATTAATTTGATGAAAAGCGGCGCGATTCCCTGAAGCAATACAAATTTATCGACTCTTACATTTCATAAATGTGTAGTTTGGGGAAAATATTACTTATAGGGTTCATAGCACATGGAATAGGTCTATAAAGAATAAATTGCACATTAGTAAATATTATTTGCACTAGACGGAGGTTCGGTAATAGCCGTTGTATGCCTAGAATTAAAACAGAAGAGGGATGAATTATGAAATGAAGCTTTTGTTTGAGCCAAATATTAAATTATCTTTTACATTACAATTTGTACAAGAGGAGGCAATTAATATTAAAGTTTAAGAATATGGAGTTCATAGAAAACATTCAGTGAACCGCAAATTTAATTATTTTCAATTACGAATTCATTTGTTTGTTCAAACGTGCAAAGAAATCTCTTGATGAATATTCAAAATGAATAAAAAGTATTCCAGTTCTGAGCAATTTCTTTATTTTATGGAAACTTTTATTATGTTGGAAAGTGTTTAACTTTTTAAATATCTTCCATTACATATTAATAATATTTATTATTTGTATTATTTTTGAGAGAGAATTGAAATAGACATTTTACTAACAGTTTACATGTATTAATACAAACAATACCATGAATTGAATATTTAAATATGTTTATGATAAATGTTGGTAGGAGTATACGAGCGTATAGTTGAGGAAGTACTTGTTATTTATCTCTTATTACATGTAACATTACTTGAGTCATTTTTATTATTTATTTTATAGATAACAGTACATGTTTGTGCAAAAACCAGCTTTGCCATCCATGCGAAACTAATCGTATTTTTAACAATCGGGAATTTTATTTTCGACCAGGGATTTACCTTATTTATCATTTATATTGTTTAATAATGCATTTTTTACAGTAAATCTTTTACTCGATGTCTTGGATGTGTTTTTGTTCTTCTTGTGCAAAGCACAATTTACACATTTACAGTAGATATATATAATTTTATATCATATAATATGAATGTATTTGTCAATGAGTACGCATGTGTATTATAACATACGCACTTAAATGTACACGTACTCTTGTATGGAATTGTGTATGAGTTCGCATTTGTTTTCTTCATGGATGAATTTTGTGTGTGTGTCTGAGGATGAGTTTATGTGTTAGTGTAATGTCTGATAGTGGAATTGTAAGTATGTAGTGTCTCATTGTAGGACGGGTGGTAAGTCGATGGCTTCCTTAACGTATACGATGATGACCCAAAGGAAGTAGAGGAGCAGAAGGAAGTCGATGCCAGCGAAGCAGAGGAAAATGTCAACTGTCGTTGATTGAAACAAACTCGCGTCTTTTTGAGACGCCGCGAGGATCACTGCCGTCACGGCGATGACAAGGAAAAACGTTATTGCACACCACACTTTCGCTGGCGTTTTACTATCCTAAAATACATAGGGATTTTAATTGGCTTTCATCTCGACCTAATTGACTAAAATTGACTATACTTCATAACTTAAAGTTGATATTAAATACAAAGTAATTGAATATGAGGGCTATAAATTTCCTCAACAATGTTTAAATGAATTCCAAATTCTTGCGGCACATTTCTAAAGTTTAATATTACACATAGCTGAGGAAATTCTTTAAAGGTTCATGCTTTGCTAAGTATTTTATAGGTATGCGCATTCTTCAAATACATTCGGATACTAAAAGATATGCCTAGGTATAATATAATGTAATATAATATTGCAAGTTTAATTGAGCCATTATTTAAAAACTTTGACTTACTTTCTCTACTGAGCGGTACATGTAGTAAGAAGTTAAGAATCGTATTGTTCCACCAGTCAGAGACGTGATTCCGCAGATGAGTAAGATGTTAATGAGGTTCAATGTGTTCCCTGCGTCTTCTTTGCTCTCTTCTCTCGTCAGAGGCTCATCTCCTACGATGAGAGTTTTCAGTGCAAACCAAACGCCCAGTAGACCATATCCCGCTCCGAAAACCTGGAAAATGACATTCATTTTAAATCATTTTTGCGAAAGGCAATATTTATTTGAGAAATTGCATTTAAGAAGTATTTATTTCAGTATGTAAATAGTTTCCACATTTTGGCCCAACTTGGATTTTGACATGATGACGTGGTTGTTGAAATAAAGTTTTCTTGACCTTTCCCCCTCACCAAGTTAACTTGTGAAGAATGTTTGGGGTAAGTTTAACCGTGTAGGAACAGTTTAATCGCCCCAGATATGAAAAAATGGGAAATGTTTCACGAGATCGTAAAATATATAAGAAGAATTTCATATATGGATTGAACTTTCATTTTGAAATTATTTTCTCTTCAAAGAGCCGAGGAAGGAATTTGAAATGCTTTGACTTCAATAGTATTATATAGTGCTCTGTATTTACGCTATTTTCTAAAGTGAAGTGCCTAAAAAGTGAAGTACTTACTTATATTACTTCTATATATAGGAATTACTCCTCGTAATATTCCGATGGCCTTCCTCAACGAGACCTCATACACTTTAGAGAATCGAAGAAGCGATTCTTCATTGCGAGATGTTTCGCGTATAAACTCATATATCTTAGTTATCACTTTAACAAGACAGACATATAAATAATACAAATGGCGAGATATATGATATATTTGGCTTTTGGCTGAAATTTGTGGAGGCTTTCTCCTCAACTCGCTTCGACTTCATACATAAGTAAATAGTTTATTTATTAATGTTTATAAAAACACATGCCGCATTCCTCTTATCCACTTAATGCCAAAATTTCAATCACCACCCGAACCAACTCTTAATAATTTATTGCCCAAGAGGTGCGATTATTAAACTCCTCACTTATCTTTTATTTACCACTAGCTTCATTTGCAAGTGCATCAAATTTCATTACTGGAGAATCCTCCCACTTGCAATATTATTCAAATTCATTTCAACTATTTCCATTTTTAATGTTGATAAAGTTCTGCCACTTTCCTTTGCAATTATTTTGTTCCTGAATAATGAGTATTTAGGTATTTAAGTATACTATTTAACTATTATAAAGTAAAATATGTACTCTTGTACGTAAGGATTTATGTACCTGTATATGGTAGTATACAAAGAATGTATAATACTTAAATTGGAGATTTGTATTTTGATATTCTGATGTATAGTATGGGTAGTGAGGCCCCTCTTACAATATTTAGGTAAAGTATGCGATTTAAATTTATATAGCAGTGAACGCGAGACCATAAAATGTAGGAAATGTAAATGTAGTGAAAACTTGATGTGAATATCATGAGGAGGATGAAGGGAGGATTTTAGGATGAAATATCCTGAACCAGAGGTGATCACCGAACATCAAATTCCAACGAGGTTTACTTTGAGCTTCAGCAGTTAAGATTGAGAGGAAATGAGGAGTTAAGTCCTAAGTAGAGTGTTTAACTATGAATGCTTGTATAAACTCTTGAGCAAATTCCCATAAGCGGGAAGTTGGGTTGAGATATCTCTCTGTAAGTGAATGAGTGAGAGCTTGGGGGAATTGAAAGGTCGAGATATGATAGGAAACTGAATGGCATTCTTCCGACCTAGGAGATATTTAATAAGACGGATTTTCCTCATCGTTGAGCGGTGGATTAACTCTCTTGGTTTAATTCTTAATGGAAGTTTCTAGGAAGGTGTTGAAAACACTTGAACTCTCCTATTGATTCTTCGGGGAAGTGGTTGAAGTTGGGAAGGCTCATTCCGAAACAACTCGAAATGAGTCAAAGACTGGAGGGAGAAATGGGAAGGACTTTGTCCGATAACACACTCATAATCAAAACTCATTCCCCTCCCTCCCAAAAACTCGGACTAAATATAATAGCGAGGAGAAATGGGGAAAGTTTGAAAGTGAAATCACGCAAACACACCAAATGTTCATTAAGACGCCTTCCAAACCCCGAATGAACTTTAGCCAAAAACCAAGGATCCAACAAACAAATCCTTTTTTCATACCAATTTCCAACAATTGAATTCAATCATGGGTGATTATCCCCATTTGGACATGATTAAATGGAGACGTTCTCGCGGGAGGTTTAAATATGTATGTAGTTATCATTACCATTGAGACGGTGGCGACAGTCCTCACTCCCTTGTGGATCGAAACTTGACCGCAACAACAACAACAGGGGTTGACGGACAAGAAGGGGTCGAGGAAAGGCCCCCTCTCTGTTGGGCTCCAAGGCTCCAGGACGACCCGTTTCGAACACACGTTGCTCACCCAACTACTCCCGGCTTTCTGAAGAGAAAGAAACTTTCCCTTCTCCCTTCCCTCTGCGCAGAAACACATATCATGAGAGAGGTCTCATTGTAACACTCAAATACCTATACGTAACACTATTCCTTACAGACCATTACCATACACACTTATACCATACATTTGCGATATATCATATCCGCCCTCGTATGGTATGGCCCTTTGGAGGGATCGCAACTTTACGCCAATTGGATAAGGCAAGCTCCTTACATTAAAAGAATGATATTACTACCAGTTTCTTTCCATCATATTAAATCTCGTCTATAATGCATTCAAACTCGGCCCTAACCTTCTAATCTAACATATAGATTCGATATTAATACGGAGGGATCTTCAATGGATAGATAAGATAGCCTTATCGTATATTCTCCTGTGTACAGTACAGTTCCGGTAAAAATGCAGGATTCCTTCGTATAGTACAAAGTGGGGATCCATACGGTATTTATATTCTTATACCAAGGCGTATGATACTTATTCTGGGAGTATTATTGTTTGATGCAAATTATTCTTTTTTTTCGGTCAGGAGAGATGATGGAAATGAGAGTCGTTTCCGAGATCATAGCCGGAGTTTCCTTCAAAGATGGTCTGAGCATTTGAGGCTGTAGGTGAGTTGGGTGAATGAGTCTCGCCGGGTTCTCGTGTTTGATTAATCTTGTCGGCTCTTCGTTACATTCCTCGTTAGGCCCCCTTTGGCCCGTGACATTCCACTGGCCCTTCACTCCCCTTGGCACTCCCACGCGCATGGGTCCTTAAACTCAAAGGGCTCTTTCTTTCACTCCATGCGGGAGTCTACTACAATCACAACGAGGGCTGAATCAATAAATTGATTCCAGGAGCCGACCCTTACAAATCCCTTAAGAAAACCCCATCATTCATTCATTCACTCTCCGACGCTCTCAGAATGATTTACAAGGACTTGGATGAATTTCCTCTTGGAAGAGAGAAAGAATACCTCGGGACATGATGATGAGCCATTTAGGGACGAAGGAAGCTCTTGGCCTTGAGAGAATGAAAATTCCATTAGGAGAAATTCATATGAGAGAGCGAGAGTTGGGAAGTCGGGGAAAATGCAACGATGCACAGAGGAGAAACTCCTTAAATACCCCGTTCGTATACATACATGCACGTATATTAAACCCGGCTCCACTCCGACTGTTCCTTTCTTTATTCGTCGTCGAGAGAAAGAGTCATTGAAAGGATTGTTATGTCTGCCACATTGAGACACACGTAAACGGACTCACTTTGCATGTCTAACATTCACATTAACTTTCTTACTAACTACATATGTAACAAGACTCGTTGTAATATCAACTACAACTACTTACAAACATCTGCTCATATTTGCATATTACCGAATATATATATATATTAAACCTGTATATTATACCCCGTGCATGATCCGCTGTACTTTCCAAATTTTGCATAATACATTGAAGAAGTACACTGAATTGTATTAGAGCCATATTCCCAAAGTACCATAATAAAAGCAAGGCGTACTGGATACAAACCATTTGACCTCAACCTGAACACTTTTTTGGCATAGTGCTCTTATACTATAAAGTGTTTTTATATTTATATGCCTTAGTTGAGTAAGTGCTTATAAATGGGAAGGTCGAATTTTTTAAATAAAATGTGTAGAATGAAATGGAAAAGTAAAGCAGCGGAAAGATTTTATTCTCGTAGGTCCCAAAATACACCTTTTTTGTAATATTATTCAGATTGGATTAAGTCGACCTTTCCCCCGCTGATTCAATTTAAGGTTTGACCCGTCTGCTGCAGAATTTAGAGAAACGTCAGAAGTCATCATAAAATGGAGCGGAAAGTTGAAGGGAGATTTGGGGGACTCAAATCCAGGGGAAACCTCTTCTGTTCAAATGCGGATATTATGCGGTAAATAGAGAGGGAAGATGAACACGAGGTTCATCATTTATTCACAACTCGATATTACTACAACCATTCAATTATACTTCGCCCAATTTATATTTACATTTAACTTTAATCAAAATTCCAAATTTCAATATTTTATAATTTAATTCACTCGAATGTTAATCATTGAATAAATTTATTTAAAATGGAATATTAAAAAGGTATTATTTTATATTAAATGGTTCTTGATATTTTATAAATGAGTATGCTATTCAAATACATGTCTGTATTTATTATATACATAGGAATATGTAATATACTTACCGTATTGTTCCGATATTTGTCCGGGGTTCAATATGTGTCCGGGTCCGATATGTGTCCGGGGGGTAATCATGAGATTTTAAAAGGTGTCCGGGTCAATACATTTTAGGTGAGACATTTAAATATGACTAACGCTTTAATCGATCTCTAAATACCTCTATTTCTTTGTTATGCTTTAAAATTCTTTAAATGCAATGCCGAAACGACAGTTTACTGTAGAATTTAAACTTAAAGTTATACAATATTCAGAAAGTCATAGCGGTGAAGCCACTGCTAAACATTTGAAAATTGAGACAAAAAGTATTCGACTATAGAAAAAACAAAATCTGGAACTTGGTATGTTAATTTAACGCTATTAAGTTAAATTATATACTCAAATTCTGAAAAGGGACAGTCATTTGCTTCGGAATAAATATAAACTATTATTAGATTTTATTTTATATATTTGTATCCGGTATGTGTCCGGATCCGAAATGTGTCCGGGGGTCATAAACACAATTTTAAAAGGTGTCCGGGGGACAGATATCAGAACAATACGATATTATGTTTTAGTATTAGAAATTTTGTACCATTGTATTGTATTAATGTCAGTGTTTCTTATTCACTTAAGTAGGTATAAAGATGTAATGCATATTTGTAATGTATAGGATCTTTTAACTAAACATAATGTATGATATTTAATAACACATAACTAGTATGTTACCTATCTAGAGATAGAAGGATGAAATAGGAACATGAGGAGAAAATGAAGAGCGAATTGAAGGCCATTTCATTATTAAATAAAAAGCTCACCTTCACTTGCCTCTACGCTTCTTATTTATGAAAATTCCGTTAGCTTGAGTTAAATGCATTTGGTCTTCGCCACTCTCACTATCTCTTCCTCTAATACAATTAAGCTCGAGGAAATATGTGAGAAAATTTGTAAAGAAATTCAATAAATTTTTGTTTAATTGGGCCTCTTTAATTGACAGAAGGTAAGGAGTACCTTTTACTGGCTTACAACATTATATTATTTAGTTTCCTTTCAATTTTCATAAAACATTATCATAAATAATAAATCACAGACGACCATTCTTTGTAAGAGAATTATCAGATTCTTTAAAGTTTCCAGATCGTTGAATCAATATTAAGTTTAATCATTTACTGATAGTATTTAAATTAAAATACAAGATCTCACAATAAAATAATAGTAAAATTAGTAAAAATATATTATGTAAAGATAAGATGCAACATTGGAATTTATTTATACAAAATATCTAGTCGATTCATATTAAACATTTACATATATATGTATGTATGGTGTATTGATAATCACTTATCCAAAGTTCACAAGATGAAAATAATAGAATTACAAATTAAAATAATGTACTTTACAAATAATTATTTGGTACATGAGCACAACGTAGGATTGATCAAATAATAATAATATCGCAAGATATGAATCGCATATTGTTTTTATTTCCTTTCCAAGGTTCAAGGCTTTGGAAATGGAAGAGGAAACGACGGCGTATGATGTTAAATAAAATGATCGAAGTGGGAATCAAAGGGACAATTACATCCTCATTCACAATTCCAACATTGTTTACAACCATTCGGGAATTGTGCATTTGAACATCATATAACTACATACAATATCAATAACAACAGTATTACACTATACAGTTTTGATATCCAAAGACCCTATACCGAATCTTCCCTTTTATGCTCATACGATTTATTTATTTACTACTAGTATTGCTGCTCGAATATGATATTGTCTTTTTGAAGTCTCTTGAATGAGAGAGCCAGTGTTTTGTGTTTGGAATCTATATCTTATTTCATCTCCGTGAGTGGGTTGAATAAGAAGATTGTGAAGGGTGGAGAGGAGCCGTGACTCCTTTCACACAAGATCAATTTCTCATCTCTCTTAACGACCTCTCCGCCTCCGACAATTTATACTCCACGATATGATTTATTCCCCCACTAAAAGACCTTCCGAAGACCCTAATGAAACATTCTTTTACTTATTAACTCATTTCCCTCACTCACAACTTTAATAATTATAATTTAAGACTTAATTACCTTCCACATTTATTTCTTAATTAATTTCACGCCGCCGAGCCCACAATGGCTTTATGGCTAAACAGACCTCAATAGCTCAATAAGCCTATTTAATGATAACTACTAAATAGTATAAGCAGATTATATTTGTTTGTTCTCTTAAGCATTAAGGATCATAAAGTTAACAAAATGTATACATACAAGAATGCGTAACTGGAGGGAAAAGTTTATTATGGAAAAATGCCAGATTTAAAAGTAATTTAAATATTCATTAAGCAGATAATACAATGTCAAATGCAGAACTAAATTTCATCAACCGTTTTAATTTATTAGCTATATAGACAGAATGCTATAGACAATTAATCGTCAAATGTGATTAATGCTGCAGTGGTAATGTGCGAAATAACTACATAAGTAATAAGGTCCATATTGATAAGTTTATTTCCATATTTTGCATTCGAATAGTGGAATTGGGGAGTAATGGGTTTTGATTTCTGCGCAGCTTCTTCCCTTTAGCCAAACATGTTACATTGTCGTTACATGACAATTAATTGACCAGGGGCTTGTTAGGGAGTGAAGGAGCATTTCCAATAATCCCATGTTATCAGACTCATAAACGACAACTAATGATCATTTCATATGAATAGCGTGAAAGATGAACTTTTAACGCGAGGAATCGACATGAATTGGATGGGATTGGAATCCTTGAGGAATTGAAAGGGCCGAGGCGAATCTCAATTAATTTTCTCAAATCTTATTAAAACCTCGTGTAAATACGTAGGAATGATCTGAAGCGTATTTGTAAAAGAGCAAGAAGCCGTTGGGACCTTCGTCTCTGA
Source organism: Neelides folsomi (assembly GCA_034687125.1). Lineage (NCBI taxonomy): Eukaryota > Metazoa > Arthropoda > Collembola > Neelipleona > Neelidae > Neelides > Neelides folsomi. The sequence goes on from JAQGBZ010000113.1 coordinate 141,952, forward strand.
GCTTCAATTCGTGAGGAACCTATGGAAGATGAATGGGGTTTTTAAATTTCAATGAAGGCCTTCTGGGAAAGACGTGCATAAATAATCAAATACAACGAAACTCACGTTACAAAGACACTTCTCATTCATACTGATACCCAATTATAAATAAATAAATCCCACAGCATTTTTGGGCAAATAACATTTGAGTTAATTAAACCCCTGGCTTCCATGCATCATAAAGTTAAGTGACAATTAGGATATTGTATGTATGCATTTTTTAACTGAACTTAGTCTTATTTACCATGCTTGGTATTGTTTACTAGTAGTTTATTATAAATTATTTGTACTTATAGTACTGTAGTGTATTACATGGATTGGGCCGTTATTAAATAGTACTTGAATAAAGTTAATTAACTTTGAATGTGCTACAATGTAATAATTAATAAAACTTTAAATAAACATAATTAACCCATCCTTCCTTTACTCGCTTAAATAAATAATTATTAGAATTCTAGTATATCATCCAAAAATTAAGTAATCCAAAAACAAAATCAAAAGTAATCTATAAGTGTGATTTAAATGAGTTAAATAACAATTTTTATCATTAAAATTAAACATTTTCTCATTTAACATGCTTGCAAAGGTAGCTTGGAAATAATTTGTTAAATTGCAATGAAATTGGAATAATTACTTTAAGTGTGATAACTGTTCCTAAATTATACGTAATATACACTTTTAAATATTGAATGATTGTAAAATCGATTATCTGATAAATATCATGTAATTGTTTAAAATGTTCTTAAGTTTCGTGATGGAATACAAATGAGATTAAATGTGCATGAAATTCAGATAGACATGTGAGTCTAGTGATCTTCAAGTGTTCAATATAATTAATGTTTTAATTAACGTGTTACTTTATTGGCTATAATTTACAATTCACATTAAGTAAATGCTACTTGACTTGAAATATGTTATTATGATTTAAATACATCCAAGAATTATATAAGTAACTTCACAGAATCGTTGTATGATGCATAAAATGAACAAATCAATAATAAAAAGTATGAACGAACACAAACACATTAACAGCATTGCACACGAAAACATTGAATCTGCTAATTACGACATAACCTAAGGAAAGGATATGATGTATAAATGATACTGATTGAGTGTCAATACTCATGTGTACCAAATGGTATATCTCATCAACTCTATTTCGACATTAACCCTCTTAAATTAATTAAAAGTGAGACTTCTTTTTTGTAAATATAAATTTAAGTATTTATGAAGGCTTTATTCGTCTTCAATAAAAATTTATTACTGATTCACTTTTTATTTCAACTTGTGAGTTGTGTATTCTTTCGTTTTTATAAAATAACCTGTGTCTTAATAGCACGATAGCAAAGAAAAACGCGTAATGTTTCATATAATCCATTTTAATCTCTTTCATCGACACATTCGGCCTAAATGAGTAATGAGATCCTCGGCTTCATTTTGAGCTCATTAACTCGTTAGGTCGCCATTGGACATTTAAAGCTATAGGATTTTTTATGCAAACCATTTCCCTAATTTCACTTCTTCATTAAAGATCAAAGCGAATGATCTTTTTCTTTCCACTTAAGTCAATACATAAAAGTAGGTGTAGGTGAAACAATACTTTATTATATAAATTATTCAGTAAAAGTGAAACATATTATTTCATACATTAAATGACTTCATATGACACTTACTTCATAAACTACAAGTCATATAGGCGAACACGTGGGCAAAATGCACTCAATAGCGGCATTGTTGTCTATAATAGTTTTTAATTATATTGGTTTACAAAGCGCTCCACCTCCACGAGAGAACACATGTCGACTTTGTACCATGGCCCCCATTTGTTCATTTGTCTTTTTCTTTATTGACCCTACTTGTTTCGAATCTTACCGAGCGAGTGTGTCAACTTGTTCAAGACACAAAAATCATTGACAACTATAATTCAACTCATTTAAGGTTTTATATAAAACTTCTTGGTATAGGATGCATAAAATATTTCTAAAAGGACCGTTGCGTTGTCTAATTAATCCTAAAATCCTAATGTCCTAATGTACATAATACTACAGATATAAAGAAAATGTTCATTAGATTGAATTCATTAGACCCTACTGAAGTAATAAGGAAGACATGAGAGAATTTAAATAATAAGGGAGCCCAAATGAATGCGTGAATGCAAATATGAATGAAATCAATGAAATGAAAACGAGAGCTGTATTGTATAATTGAATTTTCAAGTAATGGATTATTTCACTTATGCCATCAATGTGAAAGGTCAATTAATGAGATGATTTTTATGGGAATTACGGAGAATGCTGTTACACTTAACATCATTACAGTTTTCATTTTAATGTTTTTACAAGGGAAAGAAATCAAGATTTGCATTATATGAAAAGTGGACGAATTTACCCTTCAAATCACGGGAAAATAATTGATCCTATTAGTTAGGTAATTAGTGATCGGGAGGTGTGGGAATGTAAACCGCTTTATCAACCCAAATACCAATTTGTTCCCATCCATTATTTCCCACCCGAAATGAGGGATAATTACAATGGTCTTGACAGGCAGAAGGTCTCAAACACATTTTATTAATCTGAACAAAGCTCCAATGTCTACAAACATAAAAATTGTATGTTACAAACACGTAAATTACAAAGACGGTGGCAATTATAAACAAATACTAAAGATCTATACAAGCTATGATTTATACAACAATTAAGTACGAGTTCTGATTCAGTGCTTTTATATTCGTATACTAACGATACAAGAGCGAACAGGGTATAGATAAATTATCTTTTATATCTTATATCAAACGCCTTTATCAAAATTATAGAGTTAAGTTAGGCCAATTTTTTCCTTCTGTTTGAAGCTATTTGAGGGTTCGAGGTTGATAATTTTGCATTAAGGAAACGAATTCCCTGCGTAATTGAGGATGAGAAAAAAGGAGAAGGAATCGATTAAAGATTAAAAAGGATCCAAGAGATATTCAAAAGAGCCTTCTAAAGACAATCAGCAAAAAATGAAGCACCGTCCGCTCAAATTGGAACTCACAGGGTTAAAACACCATAATCTACCAACTTGAGCTCAACTATGGCTCAGAATATTTATTGAAGGAAATTGAGATCCACAAATATGCATTTAATATTCAACTATGTAATGTAGTTATTTTATATTGTATACTACGAAGCCCTAGTGGATCTTGACTTCATCCCTTACATAGAATACGAGCTTATAACTAAAATCAAAATACAATTTATTCAAGGTATGTTCTGTAAATAAGATTGTCTCATTATTACCATTACATTATAGGGATGCTGAGATGAAATAAGTCATACGTTGAGGGCCAATTGTAAGTTATATAGGATTTAATGATGATTTGAGGTAAGTTCGCAGGGCCGTTTTTTACAGTGAGCTTTAGCAGAGAAAAAAAGCCTATAGCGTTGTGGAGGAGGAAATCAGAACGAGAAGGGCATTCACGACGCATCTCAACACGTACACTTACGTGTATTTCTCATACTAGGACCTTTTATTAACAAACAAAGTCGGGTGGCATTGTTGCAGAAGAGCCGTCGTCTACATCTACCATATGAGATGTACCTCGAGGAAACTAATGCTGTGATTCCCATCTCCATTGTTGCGGAGAGCAAATTGAAAGGGAGTTTGGAGCAAAGTATAAAAGGACAAAGTCGTCTCAACAATCTTCACACTCGCTCTTTTACAACTTTAATCAACTCTTCAATCTTCCTTCGACAAACCCTTCAATCAACATGAACTCCGTAAGAATTTAATAACAAGTGGATTTTCAAACTTTCGAGTTGTTCTCAATTTTGAATTTTGAAAAAGTTTTTTTCAACCAACATTGTCATCTTTAATAATAATTACCCGTTCGGATATTTCAGATCGTTATCGTCGTTCTCGCCATGGCTGCGGCCGCCCAAGCCGGACTTGTCGCCGGACCAGCTTATGCTGCTGCTCCATTGGCCTATGCTCCAGCAGTAAGAAACAATCCAATTTTCATATAATAATAATTTGCCCTTATCTTCACCCGACGTAACAGAGCAATAAATAACGTGATAATGAATAGGTCCATGCTGTTGCTGCTCCAGTGGCCTATGCTGCTCCAGCCGTCGTTAAGACTGTAAGTTACTAAACCTTTACACTCATGTGTGTTGCTGGATATAAGTACACGTTAATTTCATTTTATAAAAACATCTCACAAAGCGGAATAGAAGTCGTGTTGGGATATATTCTATGGCTAGGTTGATATTTAATTGTTATATTAAAAAAGCACTATTTCCAGCACGCGATCGCTCCAGTTGCCTATGCTGCCGCCCCAGCCGTCGTCAAGACCCACGTAAGAACAACCCCAACATTATTTATATACTAAACTCCCAATATATAACCTTGATATTAATTTTGTGAATTATTGTATCAATTATAGGCTTTCGCTGCACCAGTCGCTTACGCCCACGCTCCATACGCACACGCTCCATTGGCTTATGCCCATGCTGCCCCACTCGCCTATGCTGCCGGACCAGCCGTCGTCAAGACTGTAAGGATCATTAAGAATGACTAACTAAAACTAACCATCAATTAATATAAGTTGTGTTCCAAGACGAGACATGACGCATGCATTATTAACAGTTTATTTAATTTCTTTATATTTTTGTATTAAACAAGCCATATTTTCAGCATCACCTTGCTGCCCCAGTTGCCTATGCTGGACCCCACTTCGCTCACACCATCCTTTAAAGTGCTCAACTAGTGACTGTTTACAAAGCCAAAGCGTCCTCTCTTCTCAAGAACCATTATGAAATAAAATGAAGGACTTAAACGTTACTTTGTTACATACCTACAAATACTCCTTCCTCCCACCACCACAATCACATCTTTTTTGTTTTGTTATTTGGACTTACTCGAAATTATTTTGATACTGTGAAATAAATTTGGCAGAAATTTTTTTATTGAAAATATTCTCTTATATTTATTATCTTTTGTAAAATTGCACATTTATTTCTTCAATTGCATAAGACCCATTATAGGTACATACATAAATAGAGTAATCCTAATAATATACAAAATAAGAAAAATTAAATATAAAATTTAATATATGAATTAACTTATTAAAAATATAGTTTTCGATTTGATGAAGTTGTTAAATTGAACGATCCGTGTCGTCCAACACCGTTAACAAAATCGGTTGCTCCTTTTACAGATTCCTATTAGAAAGAATTAAGTATCGTACAATTAAATAAATTAATATTATACAATTATTTTGAAAATATAGAAATGATTGAATACTTTTCGAATAATATCGTTTCCCCTTTCCAATTCCAACTTAATGGCTTCTTCGAAAGAGGACGAATTGTACATTGCTTCGTAGGCTGATAATCGATCTCTGTTTAGGCACTCTTGAGGAAATTTAACAATGCTTGTTGCCAAATTCACAGCTTGTCCAACTCCCGTCCCACAAGCGACAACTTGATTAACAAGCCCCATACTATGAGCTTCGATTCCGTTAACACCTCTTCCAGTTATGATGAGGTCTAAGGCACGGCTAAGCCCAATCAAATGAGGAAGACGCACAGTGCCGCCGTCAATTAATGGAACTCCTATTAAAAATACATTTTTATTTAATAAATATAAATATTTTAAGTGTAGAGCAAAATGAGTATCATTATTTTACCAAATCTCCTGCAGAAAATTCCCATCACCGCCGTTTCCTCCATAACTCTCATATCACACATCAATGTCAGTTCCATTCCTCCTATAATAGTTAATTAAATGCACTGCTACATAATTGACTCGACCAGAGGAAATAAATAAGGTTTAGAAATATACCAGCAACAGCGTATCCGGCTATCCCGGCAATGACAGGTTTAGAAAAAAATTTGTGTCTGCTCGGACCCTAATTAAGTTACAATAAAAAAATAGTTAAATAGCGTTTGATGTATTAAATTACCATTTTAAAAATAAATAATCCATTATTAATTTATTGACCATTGGGCCAGCTCCGTTTTTAGATGCGGGATTGTAAATAAATTCGTATTCTTCGGGTTTTTCCGAAACTTCTTTCAAGTCGAGGCCAGCGGAAAAACAACCACCTTTACCATAAAGGACAGCAACAGTGGCCTCGGAGTCATTTTCAAAATTTTCAAATGCTTCTCGAAGTCTTCGAGCAGTTTCAACATTGACACAATTTCTTTTCTCAGGTCTGTTTATTCCAATGGTGGTGATCCCCTTCAACTTTTCCACAATAACTTCGGCTAAATTGAAAGAGAAAAATATTATATTTCGTAATTAATTTTTATGAACACTCAAAAATATTTATATTGAAATAAATATTACCTATAATATAATTATTATTAATACTAGTAAATACTATACATTGATTGACTTACGTTCAGAAGCGTAATACCTTTTTGAGATTTGTTTGTTGTGATTTTGATTCAAGCAAATTTCGGAATTTGTGGTCCTAAGAACAAATGCTCCTGTTCGAACAAATCGGCTTGTTAACATCTTAATGAATGTGAATTATCAGTGAAAATGAAAATAACTATAAAATTATGATGCGTAATAAGGTGAATAATTTTAAATTTTAATCAGCTGGATTAAGAGTATATACAATTTACAATGAAAAGTTTTCCACTTTTCTTGCACTCTTTATCTTTATGGCTCAAGAAGATGGTCATTTAGTTGAGAGCGCGCCGCAGAAAACTTATAAAACTCATAACATGGAACAGGAATGGGGAAGTTGAGATTTCCATCCAGTTCTTAAAGCTGAAATCGAAGAGAAAGTTAATTGACCTTTCGGAGATAAAAATTATAGGGAGTGTTCTATTAGGATGATATGATTATAATGGCGTTTATGTATATTACAATCTTGCTATGATTTATTTAATTACAAATAAAAATTCAGTATGATTTCGAAGTATTGAAAGCTGATTTTTTTTCAATTGCATTCAATCATAAATATATAAAGCTATACTTTAGATAACGTATTGTATTATACCAAGTATCATTGTCAATAACCTAAATTATATATAAATTTTACATAAATATTTTATACGTTAACAATAGAGGAAGGTTGTGAACATTATATGAATATAAATATACTACATAATATACTGTCCAAAAAGTCCATTCATCTATGTATATTGTATATGAAAATGCTAATTGATGAGATACGATAATTTTATAATTAGTTTATCTTTAAGACGCATTTAATAAAGTTAAAATGGATAATTATGATTTTGATTTAATTGAACAAAGAGCAGTAATAAAGTTTTTATCATTAGAAGGATTAAGAGGAACAAACACTCAAATGAACGGACTTATTGGACAGTATATTAATTCTCTAACATTTGTTTTGTTATATTTGACATCATAGTTCATAATTGAGTTAAAGTTTGGACTTTGTTTGAAGATTGAAAGAGCCGTGACGCCCTGTTCCGCCAACAAAATTTTGAGCTCCTTTGACAGACTCCTACAAAGACAAAAGAGATATTGTATAGCTAATATAAGAAAGTGTACTTGTATATTGAATTGGTATATTTATAATTATGTAAACAAGTATAAGTTGATCTTATCCTATTTATTTTATTTATTTAAAATGAACAAAATAATCCAGTTAATCATTATCGATCCTATAATGATTAATGTAAAATTAAAGAGAAAATTGAATTAATTTGAGTGGTCCTCACATTTTCAACGACGCTAACTCCGTTCCTCAGTTCATACTCTATTGCATCTTGAAACGATTTTGCGTCATACATGGCATAAAACGCTGATTCTCTGTCTCTTCTTAAGCACTCTTGAGGAAACTTGGAAATTTCTTTGGCTAATTCAATAGCTTGGCTAAAAGCTTCTCCTTTCTTCACAACTCGATTTGCCCACCCAAAAGATAATGCCTCTTTTGCACCGATTCCTCTACCAGTTAAAATCAAATCCATTGCTCTGCTCAAACCGATTAAATGCGGGAGACGAACAGTTCCTCCGTCCAAAAGTGGAACTCCTATTAAAATTTATAATTTACTTTAAAATTATAAATAATAACTATTAAAATATTGTATTATTGTTTTTACCAAATCTTCTACAAAAAACTCCAGTGATTGCATCTTCTTCCATAACTCTCATATCACACATTGTAGCCAATTCTAGTCCACCTTTAATTTTCATTTGAATATAATAAAATTATAATTAACAAAAAGTTTTGAGAATTTGAATAAAAGAATTAATTTTTACCAGCAACAGCATAGCCATCAACTGCTGCAATAATAGGCTTCTCAATAAATCTTCTACTTGGACCCTGTTAAATCAGAATATAACATTTCAGTAGTTATAAAATCATATAATTTAAATGTGAAAATCAAATTCATTTACCATTGGGCCACACTTTTCTGAATTGGTTGGATCAAAGTGTTTACTAGATTCGAAGTCAATCTCGGCAGGTTTTTCCGCAAGGGTATTAAGGTCAAAGCCGGCACAAAAAGTTCCCCCTGTTCCGTAAAAGACGGCGACGGGAGATGACTGGTCTTTTTCAAAATTCTTAAAGGCTTCCATCAGTTCTTTGGCAGTATCCAAATTAACACAATTTCTCTTCGCCGGTCGATTGATTCCTATCGTCGTTATCGCGTCAACCATTCCAACTTCGATGTTTTTGTAACCTGTGCAGGAAATAAATATTGTCAAATTATCATTACTCTCATCATGAAATCTGATTATAATATTTTTTAAAGTGCACAAATATTATTACATTATTTATTAAAATGTCATTTAATAATTTAATGCCTCTTATGGCTTCGAAGTTTAAATCTGTTTTGATGTGAAATGTAATGTAATGTATTTCGAAAATGTTTGACACTATAATTTATTCTTATTAAATATATAAGTATTTTAATGTAAATAGGTATACCTTGAGCTTGAGTATTTTGAGAGTAAAATCGATTTCCAGTTGGTTGGCTCATTGTAATTGTAATAATATTTAGATCTCTCTTAAAAACTCTCGTATTTTTAAAGATGAATGTTATACCAAACATACCCGTTGAGTATTAAGTGTTAACAAGTGAATAAAAATATATATCTCAAGTAATTATACTCATACTACAATATAATTATCGATCAATCAATTGGCCTCTATTCTATCCACTTAACAGAAAAGTCAAAAGCTCAAAAGGTTTAAAGTTAAAGTTTGAAATGAGCTAATAAATGCAGGCGAAAATATATTTTATCATTTGAAACTGATTCATGGAATAGCACCATATCTAAACCATACGTACAATACTTTAAGCAAGCATCAATACATTAATTAAACAGTTTTTAATGTTGACAAGTTGACATATTATACATACATCAATAGGTATATCGTATAGTCAATACAAATAAATGCTGATTCAATATTTAATAACGATACTTATATTTGAAACAAATGCCAGCAGTAGTACATCAATATAGAGTAAAGTATATATATTTATTTATCTAAAATCATACTAATATTTTATCCAAGCAGTACAATTAATTAAGAGCTTCGTCCGGTATCCAACTATTCATTAGAATTGAATCATTTAAGGGGTGGATTAACGCTAAGTTATTTAAGGTCCCTCAGTGGACTTGTCTTGCGGAACGGAATAAAAGAGGAAAGTCGAGTGAAGAAATCCCCAACACGTAGAGGATAGGATAGGAGTTTAACACATGAGAGACTGCGCAGAGGTTCGCAAAGTCCCATTTATCTGCAAAATTTACTAAAGGTAGTAAAGGTTTTCACATCATATGCGACCCACTCCATTAACATCTTTTTCCTCCATCACTCACCCTTCGTTCAAAGACCTTCAATTGGGACCACAAATCGGTCACAATTGAAATCCGGAACTCTTGAAAGTGAATTATTCCATAAATTGATCAGCTCTTTTCATTCCAAATTGAACTCCTTGGACTGGAAGACGAGAGAAGAGTTCATCAAAGGTAAAAAATGGAGTAATTTCTAATTATTCGAAATTAGTTCATAGAAAATATTTATAAGAATCCTCCCTTTTACAAGTACTTGATTAAACTTCCATATAAGGACATGTACATTTTAAAATTTTTATTATGCTCCCTTTAAACTAAACTTTAATCGCTCAATTGATTCATCTCTCTCAGAAATATTATTTAATTTGTATGAAATAATATTGTATCGATATAAATGATCAAAACGGTTTTATATAAGTTCCTTATTTTTTATTTAGTAATATTAGTTATACAGAGCATGTTTTTAAAATAATAACATTTAAAGATTTTATATGTAAACCGCTGTAGATAACTGTATTATAAATATTAAAATAAGTATGATGGTTCATATCAAAGTGCAATTCATTATTGTCGAGGCGTGTTTAGATTTAACTTGAGATAAGTAGTGGAAAGTCATTTTGTATGTAATTTTGTATTCATTTATTCCGTTTTTTGAAAAAAGAATTGAAATCATGTCGTTTTCTCTCCCCCTAACCGCGTCCCTTTTAATTGTCTCTCCACACATATGCATTATGGTTATTGAACTCGTTTCTTTCATGTAATGATTGACTCATCCTCCTTGACTTCCCTATCTGACGTCTTGAATCCCATCTGACGCAGCCAATACACCACCCCGTCCCAACTCCCTTTAATACATTAAACTTCCCATTTACAATAATACTCACATTTCTTTTGTTTTGACCTTCACAGCTCACTTGAGTTGAAATAATGGTTCTTTAATGACTTATTTCAACAGGAAACCCATTATTTATGAATTTTTACCCATCGTTCAATATCGTACGATTTAACAAAAGGTTAATTATTAATTAACATTTTTGCATTTGTTATTCTCAATGAATTATCCGATGTTCTTGAGTTTCATATTCCCAATTTGCAAAATTACAATTATCTAAATTAAGGAGAAGTGTTGGTGGTATTCTACAAATACATGTACCGTGAAAATACATTTTTTGCAAGACTTTATATTAATTTTAAATAATATTATTTAGATCATTGAAGAGATCGAGAGAGTGCGAGTGTGAGAGTTGAGAATCTTGGAGATTAAATGGGAACAGACTTTTCAATTGTAAAGAAGAATGGACAATTCGAGGATATTTGGAATTGATCTTAGCACTGTGCAGCCTCTCACCCAAAGTTTCAAACTCATCCGACTCAAAATTGTGAATGCCCATGGCCTTGCAAGAAAAGACATTTTTGGAGCCAGGTACTTTTTTTAAAATTATTAAGATTTGTAAATTGACCTTGCTTGTTTACTCTACAAATGATAGAAAAGTTATAAATATTTAATTTTTTGAATCTCAGCGATCCTTACGTCCGGATTGATTTGTCCTCTATTGATAATGATGAAGCAATCGATTCTGTTCTCACCAAGACGAAAAAAAGGGTAACCTACTCATTGTCAGATAATAGTGTAGAATTGAATTGGAATTTAATTATAAATTTGTTTTATAAAATTTGAATTGTATTCAGACTTTGAATCCAACCTGGGAAGAGGAATTCGTGTTCCGCGTCATTCCATCCGAACACAAATTGACTCTTCAAGTGTTCGATGAGAATCGTTTAACTCGAGATGATTTCCTTGGAATGGTCGAAGTTCTCATCGATTCTCTCCCAATAGAAACGAGCGACCAACGAAACATTCTAGTGAAAAGGTATAACCTGCAACCCCGAAGTGCGAGGTCAAAAGTAAAAGGTTATCTCTCAATCTACCTCGCCTATTTACCTGATCCCGAAGAAACATTGGTGGCTACAAATGGAACCCCCCAAGACAATCCGGTCGAAGTGGATAGTGAACCAGTAGTTTTACCTCTCAGTAACAGGTGAATTATATTTCATAATTTAAGTTTTATTCAATTGCTCTTACAATTGGTATTAAAATCTGGGTTTAATGTTCAGCGAGGTGGAAGGTGGTTGGGAACTTTTGCACGAACCCGAAGCCTCATCTACGTCTACTGGAGTCGTCGCTGGTGGACCTGATAGGGTAGTTACACTGGAAATTGTTTCTTTATTGAATCCTAATGCTGTCTTGCATTTTAATAGAACCATCATTCCGGTAATGGAGAAACTTTGCCTCCGCTCCCGAAAGGATGGGAAGAAAGGCAAGATGCGAATGGACGAACTTACTACTGTAATCACAATTCAAGGACTACGCAATGGGAAAGACCAACTCCTGCGTAAGAAAGCATAATATGTTAATTTAACTTTTAAAGAATCTAGGCAGTAAAGAAGAGAAAGATAGAGATTTATTTGATTTTTAAATTATTCGTTTTAGTACTACGAGTTTAACAACTGCGGCGAGGACGACAGAGATTGCAAATTATGAGATGAACGAACTTGCACGCCGATTTCATATATCTCTTGATGAAGATGATTCTGCATCTAGTCAGAACCAGGTAAAACTACGCATATTAATTTTAAAAACTAAATATTTTGAATTATTACATTATTTCTCATAAAAATTATTATATCAAATATCTCTCTCACACTTTATTTTACTTAATTTTAGAGTCAAAATGAAACCACTGAAACGGATTCGGCTGCTTCAACTAATTCCACCAGAAGAAATTCTGAGGTAAATTCAATTTTGAATCTTAATTTAAATTCTAATTTTCATTGACAGTATTAGGAAAATCTTTAATAAAATAGTTAATAAATATTCGATTTATAAATCAGACTGTGGCACAAGAAGGATTACCCAAAGAGTGGACGGCACAACTTGCTCCGAACGGGCGGCTTTTCTTTATTGATCACGTGAACAAAGCGACAACTTGGGTTGATCCCCGAACTGGGAAACCTTCACCTACGACACATACAAGACCAACTCGACCACGTCACGATGACTTGGGACCGCTTCCGGACGGTTGGGAAGAAAGGCTTCATACAGATGGAAGAATCTTCTTTATTGACCACAGTAATTACAATTACCTTCAATATTTTATTATATAATATAAGCTTTTACATTTAACATGTATGATTTTAAGTAAACCAATTAACTACTTTTACGCTTTAGATACCAGAAGTACTCAATGGGAAGATCCTCGACTTCAAAATCCGAAGATTGCAGGGCAAGCAATTCCTTATTCGAGAGACTACAAAAGAAAATATGAATATTTTAAAGCACAGCTCAAACGACCTGTAATTTAATTTTACCTAATACAATAGTTATTACATGATTATAAGATGCTTAGATTTATAAAGATCGAATTACACATTAATAGATCAGGCTGATTTTACAGTATCCTATATCATTTTATTTAATTTCTAATTTAAATTATTTTTTTTCCAGACATGTGTACCAAATAAGTTGGAAATTAAAATCCGTCGCTCTCATCTTCTAGAAGATTCATATAGGACGATCAGCGCCGTCCATCGTCCCGAACTTTTAAAGACGAAACTTTGGATCGAGTTTGATGGAGAGCCTGGACTTGATTATGGGGGTTTAACACGAGAATGGTTTTTCTATCTGTCTAAAGAGATGTTTAATCCATACTACGGTCTATTTGAATATTCAGCAATGTAAGAACCGTTTCTTTCATATTTATTCATACTTACTTAGGATAATAAAGCTTTTAATTTTATTATCAAACACTAACAAGTTAACTGCTCAATTTCAGGGATAATTATACACTCCAAATCAATCCATTTTCCGGGATTTGCAATGATGAGCATTTGTCCTATTTCAAGTTTATTGGAAGGGTTGCCGGAATGGCTGTGTTCCACGGGAAACTTCTTGATGGTATTTCATAAACAATTTAATGTTTTTTTCTATTACACGATGATTTCTCTAAAATTTTTAATTTACTTTTGTTTTTTAGCATTCTTCATCCGTCCATTCTACAAGATGATGCTTGGAAAACAAATCGAGTTGGAAGACATGGAAAGCGTTGACTCTGAATATCACAAGAGTCTCCTTTGGATTAGAGAAAACGATCCAACGGAACTCGACCTTACGTTTGCTGTTGACGAGGACACATTCGGGCAAACTAGCCAAAGAGAATTGAAACCAAATGGAGCCTCCATTCCTGTAACGAACGATTCCAAGATCGAATATACGAAGTAAGTCAATTTATTAATGTACCTATTTTAAAATATTAGTTAAAATGTAAGTTAGAAATTAATGAAATTCAATAATTTATTATTTATTTCTAATTCAGGCTGGTCATTGAATGGCGTTTTGTGTCAAGAATCAAGGAGCAAATGAACGCTTTCCTTGAAGGTTTCAATGAAGTCATTCCCCTCCAAAGTTTGAAGATCTTTGATGAGAATGAACTTGAGCTTCTCATGTGTGGAATTCAAAATATTGATGTGAAGGACTGGAAACAGAATACGGTGTACAAAGCGGACTATCATCCAAATCATATTGTGATACAATGGTTCTGGAGGGTAAATTAAATTTCAAAATAAATATAACAATATAAATATTCTAAAATTTTAAGTCAATTTAAAAATTCAGTTGTACTAATTTATTAAATTGTAATAAATAAAAGTGTCCTTATTTTAGGTGGTGCTAAGTTTCAACAATGAGATGCGAGCTCGGCTCCTTCAATTTGTCACAGGAACGTCAAGGGTTCCAATGAACGGATTCAAAGAGCTTTATGGCTCAAATGGCCCTCAACTATTCACGATCGAAAAATGGGGTTCGGCAGACAATTACCCAAGAGCACACACTTGGTAATTTTTACTAATTTTAATGAATTCGTATTACGTGTTCATTTAGAATTTGCAAACAGTGATTTAATACATGATTATTTGTTTGCAGTTTTAACCGTTTAGATTTACCTCCGTATGAAAGCTATCAGCAGCTTAAAGAAAAAGTCGTGAAAGCGATTGAAGGTTCTCAGGGATTTGCTGGCGTCGATTGAAATTCAATTTTTTCTAAATATAATATATGCCCTAATTACGATTCGTTGAAAACGTTATTCCTTTCTCTGTCAAGTCATCGTCTCGTAAAATAAAAGAGTTAGAACTATTTCACTATTTATTTTATTTGCAACAATGAATTTATATTTATTGACCAGTTATTCTATAAATGTTAAATCAATATGTATTGAAATATTTCATTACACGCGTATTATATAAACTAATATAAATATAAATGTTTTATCATAATCTAAGAAAATTGTGTAATAATATATTATAGTATATTAGAATTGAAATTATTCAATGGTTGAATGTAGGCTTGGTGCCTTCAAAACGTATGAGTTCTAGTGAATAAAAAATTCATTGTCATTACAAGCTTGTTCCATAATTTATTTGAATCACTCACCTTACATTAACTTTAAGTTAAAATCGTCAAAATATTTTTTCCGGACTAATTGTAAATGTATTGGTAAAATTATCTGAAAAAATCATCGAGAATGACACATTTAGAATTTCACCAAAAGCCATGCAATTAGTTGAAATCATAGAATTCATTTTATCGTTTGTATTCTTACAGAATCAATTATCCAAAATGCTATGCCCGGAGCCAGGACCAACTTATCCTGACACTTAATTAGCCTAACTTGGTCAAGAAATTGAGTCCTTGTTAATTGCTATTCAGTCTTATTAGTATAATATAATAAGTCTTGAAATGAAGGACAGAATCTATCCCTGAGCCTGAGTCCCACATAGATTACTATATGCACATCTGCCGTATAGATGCGAAGATGTTGATGGAGATTTTCATGCGCATGAAGAGTCGGATTCTCCATCTTCGTCTTAAAGAATAGAAATAAAGGGAATTATGTCGTATTCTTTATTTATCCTCTTTTTTCTCTTCGTATTTGAAATTGATGGGAGTCCTGTAAGTGGTGGCCCCAATTTGAAGCCTCTTTTATCCTCAAAGACAAGAGTCAAGTCAAGGCCAAGAAATCCTCCAGGAGCCGAGAGATACGACGACTCCATCAACGATTACCTTACAGAGGTTGATACTTTCTCTTTCTCCCTACACCTTTCTTTCTCTTCTTCAATATTTATCCATTTTAATAAACTTATAAATCAAATCTTATATTATTTTCTTGTAATTATACAAAATAAGTTTGCCTATGTTTATAATGCATTAATTGTTATGTATGATAGTTCTCTATCTTTCGCTAATAATTTTCATTGTCTTGTAGAGAACATGTTGGTGGAATGAAATGTGCAAAGAGGAGTTTTCCTCAAAGTTCCGGTGCCGGTGTCCTTTATGGTCTTACTGTTCAAGCCCTGGAAGATATTACAATGCGTTTTGCAACATGTCAGGGACAGGTTATTTGTGGTCTCAACCGAAAAACCCCGAGCCACCTGCCTTTTACCCAAGGTCTTATTCAAAGTTCTCGAGAACAACTAGAAACTGAAGAAGCTCAAAATATAAACTCAAGAATCTCATTACACCAGTTACATGACTTAACTACTCAATAATACTAAAGCTAGTTGGTAAAAAAAACCATGTAGCCAATAATTCCATATAAGTTACCTTTATGTACTGATAGAGCAAAATATTTAATAAACAATAAAACTGTTGTATGAATCTTCAAAGTAATATAAAAATAATCTTTGGTAAGTCTCTGTCACTGTACACTGTACATTCTACATAATGTATAGTAAAAATTATGTAAACTGCTCTTTGAAAAGTATAAAATTGTTATAGTTTGTAAATGCAAGATATAATTAAGTGAATAAAGAAGTTAATAATTATATGAAAATAACAGTTATTAACAATCATTATCATATAACTACATATTTTTCATAAAAATATTTTCGCATTCATGTGCTTTAAGTATTTCTAAGTAGTTGTTTATGAGTATTTACTAGAGTTGAGTTTAGATCATTATAATATGCATATTCAAACGATAAATATATTATGTGAATAGATGAAAACTATTGGAGTAATTAATCAAATAGTAAAAACGCATCAATACAAATATAATTTGAAGCATCTAAATATTACGCATTTAACTATACAAGACGTATAAGAAACCGTATAGGAAGAAGCTGTGTTTTGGATCGATGATGTTCGTTGACGTCAAAGGGAAGGAGACGCGTCGTCGCGGAAAACAATTTTCTTCACTGCTGGACAACTTTAACACCTGCCGAGAATTTCGTTATTAAATAATAGAGTGCCATTCGACTTTGCACTCGTTAACATTATCGTTCCATCAATGATCTTCTTCTCGATCTTACTCTTCCCTGCCCTCGTATTTGGGAAAGGTGAAGAAAACTATGTCGAGTCATTCCAAGATCTCCTAAAAAGAGATTTCAAGGAGAAAGTAAGATTTTTATATAAGCTCTCAATGACGCACGAATTATTATCTTCTTGAGAATTAAATCCTCATAAAAGAAAATTTTAAAAAGACTGAAATTAATCAATTCTAAATGTGGCGTTTACAGGTTGGAGAATTGATTCATCCTGAAGAGACGGTAGGATGGCCGATGGAAGAATATGATTTTGGACAAATATCTGCTGTTGACGTTGACAAGTCTGGAAACCCAATTATTTTCCATAGAGGAACCGTCGTTTGGGACTCAAAGTAAAATCCATTAATTAAGCCTGTCACTTATTCACACAAATAGAAATATCATACAAATCTAGATTGAAAGTGAGATAGATCTACAAAATACAATACCTATTTGGGAGTTGAAATATTAATCAAATATCAATATCATGTATACTTTTTATGTACCAACTTGAAATTAAATTCAAGTATTGGACGCATCATGCTTACTACCAATAAATAATACTCTATGTATTATTGTTTTTCCAGTTTTTGTCAGTTTTGATTTGTGGTTTTCCACAAAATAAATAAAACCATAAAATAACGATAAATGTGTAGCACAATACATACATGCTCACTTTACCCACACCCACATGTACAAATACTTATGTTAGGTAAGTGTACAGTATAAGTACATGTTACACAGATAGAGGTATAAATGTATTAGAAAGCATGAGAATATCTGTAAAAGGAATTTGAAGATGATTGGGTTAAATTATCTGTAATACCTTAATTAAATATCGACACATTTCTATCATACTAACATCCTCATTTATTATCCAGTTCGTTCAACGACTCCAATGTCTACATGAGGGCTGATGAAGGTCCAATAGACGAAGACACAATTGTGGTTCTTGATAGCATCACAGGAAAGATGTTGGGTTCATGGGGTGGAGGAATCTTTTATATGCCTCATGGACTTTCGCTTGATTCACATTCAAACCTTTGGCTTACGGACGTCGCGCTTCATCAAGTTTTCAAGGTTCCTTTTTGTACTTCTCGAAATTTTTAACTAATGATTAAAAAATAATTTATTTAATAATAGCTTTACAATTGATGTTCATTGTTAATTTTAGTTTGTACCTGGCCTAAACAAGCCTTCATTAACATTGGGAAAGGCATTTGAGCCGGGAAGCAGCAATGAACATTTTTGCAAACCCACTGATGTTGCCGTCACTTCAACTGGAATTTTCTTTGTTGCAGATGGATATTGCAATTCTAGAATTATGAAGTTTACTAAAGAAGGGAAGTTTATTGGAAAGTTTGGAGAAGAAGGTACATAATTATGATTATTGGTAGATTTCAAATAATGTTTTACTATAAATATAATTATGAAAGCATATTAAATACCTTATTTGTAATGATAACTTTTAGGTTGGCTTTGGAAAGAAGGTAAAGGATCCACATTGGCCATCCCACACAGTTTGGCCCTTATTGAGGAAGAAGATGTTCTATGCATTGCTGATAGAGAACATCGAAGGATCCTTTGCATAAATGCTGGACTGAAGAAAGCAGAAGCTTTTGGAGAAATTGTGAGTGTTGTGAACGGTGGACAAATTGGACGACCTTTTGGAATTGCCTACTCAAGTAAATATTAAATAAACAATTTCATTACATTGGGTGGGTATGAAAAATTAAGGATAATTTTGAAACTTTGATTTAATTTTAATTTTAGATAATGGTTATTTGTATGGAGTAAACGGCGGTGGATCTTCCCCTGCCAAAACACAGGGTTTAACAATTGACTGGCGAACTTCTTCCGTTATTGACTCCTTCACTTCTTCGAGATCCTTCATTTCCCCACATGACATTGGTGTAGATCGGGATGGGAAGGTGATTTTCATTTCCGAAATTGGCCCAAACCGACTTACTCGTTTCACTCTCTCGCCAGCACCTTTTTACGAGGAGTAAAAAGATAAACCGATGAACTGATTCACCAATCTGTATTATTGATTATTTATGGCATTATGAAGCTATTTATTTCATTCACTTATTATCTAAAATATATGTAATACCTAGTTTCATAATATTTACATTAAGGGTTTGAGTTTATGTTAGAGTATGGATTTCATGTACAATGTTCTCACGTACGCAAACAACTGTGCTAAATGTAAGTTGATTTAATGAGCGTTCATAAATCCCATATTGTGAACACTCCGATCACTCCTTGTACTCATATACCTACATAGGTACTTCCCTAGTTTGAGTGTTTTGTTAGTTCCTACATTTTCAATAGAATTAAATATAACTTATTTAACTTTTGCATTACTTGCGTTAACATTCATCCTTTAAGAATTAAAGATTGTTGAAAATATTAAAATAAATACATAATAAAGTATAATTAATTTCTCACTCAATTATGTTTGTGATTTTAAATTTAAATGCCACAAATCGAACTTTTTAAAAATATTATCAAAATAGATAATCGATATTATATGCATACCTAAAAGTAATTACCTAATTCATTAATAATAATAAGGTACCTTATGTAAGTACATACTAGGATATAAGTATGGTATACTATAGTACATAGTATTATATCATATTAAAGTTAATTAGGACACTTATGATTAAAAATGAATCACGTTAAACTTTTCTTTTGAATAAATTCAAATTATTCATACTTTTGATATTTATTTCCATATTAAATGTGAATTTTTACAACTCATTAAACCTAGTTTATAAATATTTCTTTAAATTATTCGTTTGTAAAAAATCTTCGCTCTACTCTATTATGAGCGTTTGTAAATAGTATGTAAGAGAATAATATGTACAAGTAGTATAAGTATCACACATACATAAAGTAGATATTCAATATATAAAATAAAATGTGGACTAACATTGGCAATGCAATAGATCATTGAGGAACGAAACTCTTCATGTTGCAAAGGTAAGACAATCAAATTGATCGTGTACAAATATAACAAGTTCGTATTTGGAGACTGAACAAGATCTTGTGCATATAAAACTTAACTAATCAAGTAGTTTACCCAGTAGATCAAGTTGAATCATTATGAAACTATTCCAACTAGGTACATATACATTGGTTTAATATAAAAATATTTCTATCGAAGATATCCATCTCATATTACATCCTTATGTGTACTTAAATGCTAATGTGTAGTTTATATGCAACTTGTGACTCAATTTCAATTACACACATAAAATTAACAAATCCTCATCATGCATTCTAATAGTCTTCAAAAACCCCTCATACTTATTAGCTCTAAAAGATCCAGATTAATTTTTAGTTGAGCTTATTGCTATCATTTGCTTGGATTCTTTCAAAACCTTAAGGCACATCTGAGTCATTTCGGCGTTGAGTTCTTGAAGAGACAACGAATGGTTGAAAGAAAAAGTGATGAGTTGATCCTTGTAGCTGATTTTGGCCAAATTCGTTTTCGAACTTCTGCTCGGCATTTGAACTGACATTCGCGGACCGTGTCCAAATGGAAAAGCTGCTTTTGTTACCAACATATAGCTTCCAACTTTTGTACTGAAATAAAAAATTAAAATGTTATAAAATTATGATTAGAGTCACAACGGGTAAAAAGATAATTTACTTGTAAGAAAGATGCTCTCCCATGAACTCTACGTCATTTCCTTCACAAGGACATTTCCCTTTAATGTAGCCATCAAAGGAATCGCATCGACAGGCAGGAAAGGCCAAAGGGGAACTGATGCTTTCCAAATAATATCTGTATGCACGTCCATGGCTGCACTCAAGAGCTAACGCAACCATCAAAGCAAAGTTTAAAAGGAATCCTTATTCATTCGATTTCAAGTATTTGTGCAATATTATACAAAAAAGCAAGTCTTAAAATAAAGTACCAAGTTATATGTTCTAGATAGCTAGGTAAGTATATGATTACCATACTACATAATACTTAATGTTAGTAATTACTTAGGAGTATTAAAAAATTAAGTAAGGGGAAAATAATACTTTCGTAAATGTAGATTTTATTGAGGGGACATCCGATCTGTCGATTTCCTCCGTTTGGCCAAAAATCCACATGTCCAATTGTAGCATTGAGGCCTAAATGACCTCCAAAAAACAAGCTTTTCCCTCCGTTGGTGTGGATCACATCAACAAATTTCGCATCTGATTTATCAAGTTTATAAGCCTCTTCTTGATAAAGGAAAGTTGGACCGGCAGGGTCCAATCCGGTGATTCTCCCTATTTTACCCCCAACGGCTAAACCAGCCATTCCTTTGAAATTATTTACAAAATATGTTCAATGGAAAATTTACAAATTAATTGCAAAATGTTAATAGAATGCTGTGTATAATAAAAAAAAAGCAACCTGCGACATGAGCACCCCAAGAAAATCCTATAATATGAAAAGACTCCGGAGAAGCTTTGGAGTTTGCAAAGAGGAACTTGAGAAATTCGGCCACACGTTCGCCAGCGAGATTTGGAGCAGAAGTCCAGTAAAAGAGAGGAATTGCAAATAAGGAATAATCAACTATGAAAACATTGAAATCTCCCAAAGACAAATACGCGTCTCTCATTAAAATGAGGTAAAATGTGGCCGAGGATTCTGTGGCGGTGTCTGCAAATCCATGAATGATCACTTTCGTTTTACGCCGGCTGTCGAAGTTGCTGGTGCGAATGGAGTTCACATCTCCAATACGAATCTCATGAGCCAAGATAGGATTATTCCTAAAATGTGAACAAAAATCTCGTTCGAATTAAATTATTAATTATATATTATAAAATTAAAAATTAAAATCATAGTTCGATGTTATGTTGTGTCAAATATTAACAAGATTGATAGAGATACAATTTCGATTATCAATAATTATTAACTAGAGAAGGGAACTCAAAATTAAGCCCATCTTAGGTATTACCTACTTTAATAATAATTGTTTCAAGATCAAGAAGTTTCTCTTCAATTAATGATTCTCAACGTCTCAGCAAAATTACAGTTATGTACAATTATATAGGTAGTACCTCTATGATAGTTTCTCATATTTAAATGCAGTCGTATCAACACCGGCTTTATTGGAATTGACTAGACTAAACTGTTAATACCAAACATGGTCCGGTATGATTGGGTCGCCCTTCAAATATTTTTAATTCAAGAATGGATTAATGTTAGCAATTAAGTTGATTTAATTTTGAATTAGGGACCAATTGTCTACATTCCTTCCAAATTTCAAGTGATTTCCTTTAAAAATGCAAAAGTTATTAAACTTTAAACTTAATTGACATGTAAATGAGTTTTCCAAAGAGGTCTACTTATTAAATCTTACTTTTAGGTAAAATTAATTTTTTAATCACAATCAAATTTTTTTATAATGGTTCTTTTGTTTGATATATTGCCATTGGTCTTATAAACAACATAGCATCTCATTTTTCAGCTTCGGAAGACTCTGGCAAACATTTCAAGGTAGGACATTTTTCCACTCTTGCAGAGAATTCAACAAACCATTCAATGTTGTCGCATTTCTCTTAAAAACTCTTTATATTAAATATGGAAATCCGAAAAATCCATCAGTGAAATATTCGGAGATTTGGTTGTGATTTCCTTTTTTTCGATCAGGTATGAAAGATCATTTTAAAATATTCTTCCAAATCCAACATTCCATCGATGGTTATGTGAATTGAGCCTTTGTCTCTTCAGTTCTCAATTTTCTTTCCCGTCTTAACTTTGGTGCTTGAAGACCATTTACAATATCATTTCTTGCTATTCCTTCGTGATATTGAATTCACTAAACTGTTGAAAGTGATACTTCGAATGCATCACTTTCAAGCTCCGTTTTAATGAGTAAACCGCTATGGAAAACTCATTTACATGTCGATTAAGTTTAAAGTTTAATAACTTTTGCATTTTTAAAGGAAATCACTTGAAATTTGGAAGGAATGTAGACAATTGGTCCCTAATTCAAAATTAAATTAACTTAATTGCTAACATTTTCCATTCCTGAATTAAAAATATTTGAAGGATGACCCAATCATACCGGACCATGTTTGGTATACCGATAGGGAAAGGATTTGCGACTATACCATGTTACTTGATGCACTATTTTACTATACCTGTGTAGGTGAATTCTGGAGCCTTCGCATGTATTGAAAATTTTAAATTTTTGCGACACCAAATTATTTAATTGTATCATTTAATGTTATGATTTTTGCTTCATTATGTTATACCTCTATACATTAATTTAAATGTAAAGGGGTTAGACAATGTTGTTGAAGGTACATTTAAGTATGTATGAATGAAGTGCCGAGTGTGCATATGATCAGAAGACAGAATGAGTTCATTGCCTTGAGAAGAAACAAAATGAGTAAAAGTTGTTTTCGCTGTAATTTCAATCCTCTCAGTTCCGAAACGGCTCGAAATGTCTTTGCTCAAAGGCACGCGCCCTATTTCATCTTACGCAAGAGGAAGGTCAAGGTCGCACTTGACAAAATGCTAAATGAACTCCAATTTGTTAAATGTCCATTTTATCCTTCACGGTGTCATAAAGTAAAAGCAATTTGTACATGGGGAGCTTTTGAGCCCTATCCTTAATGCAATTCTCGGCTCTTCTAATCAACACTAATCCACACGCATGTTGTCACACTCTCTCTCACTCACCATTTTTATCTTTAGCTTTTTACATCTTAAAGTGATTGTGATTTATCTACGTTACGTAAAATTGTTTTTTTACTTGTTTAAATTTGACTGCGTAACATGAATTTGTAATTGTCGTTATTCGCAGACTCGCACTCACGACTCGCATTAACATTTAAATTATGTTATATTCCAAATAAACTTTGATAAATAAATTATTCTTTATATTTATAATATTACTCATCGAAAATTGTAAAATCCCTCTTTATGAATTTAAAAATAATATGAAATTATTATTAGGAAGAGGAAGGGTCTCAAATACCGTGTCCATAATTTAAACCGGATGTAATGTTTCAAGTTGAGCCATCCGAAGAGATTCTTAGATGAGATTCCTTCTTCCTTCACTTGAGTTGGGTCATTTAGGATCCGGTAATGATTGTAAGATTCCTTTTCGGCCGCCTCGTACACCAAACTCACTTCACAAAACAACCACACGTTTAATTACTTACATTTAATATTAGTATAAAATATATCATGGCATCCTTCTCAGATTGCAGAAATTCCCGGCTTATAATGAAAAATGAACTGAAATCTACCTACAATCTTAAACGTTAGGATTTCAATTTAAAAGATTTAAAAGTTTAAATATAATGACTCCGAACATTAAGTATTTTGCTGAGATTAAACTTGAGAATGAATGGAATCAAAAAGATATTTACCTTTAAAAAATATATTGGATTTAAAGCAAAAATAAAAAAAAACCCAAAGAAAACAGTTTACAAATACGAATGCAGTAAATATTTGATATTTCTCACCATCAGTATATAACTAAATAATTCCTAATCTTTATATAAAGTTCCAAAATCTCTCGTTTATTAATTTTATTAAAAAAATTATTAATAAATATGTACCTTTTATGTAATGATATAAAATAATAAATAATACTAAAATTGCATTCAATTGAATGATAAAATCATTTTATCAACTTAAAATTTATTGGATATTATTTTTTTAGTTTTTTTCAAAAGTTAAATTATTTAAAATGAAAAAAATAATTACAGCCAAGATGAATTATTAAAGAGAGGAGAAGGAAGCGCAGCGGAACTCCCATTGGATTCTTCTTCCATGCTCAACCTCAACAGTGCTACTGAGGAATGTTGAAGAGAAGCTCATTTGATATAAAAACAAGTTCGCCTTTACCTCAATTCATATTCTTAAGGGAGGCATTAATTTTATTTACTTTATGAATCGCGTGCATTCTCAACAAGTGGAGGGTTGAACGTGTGCCTTCTCGCCCAACAACCCCCATACATTCTCCCCCTTCTTAATAACGTCAACGTGAAAGTTAAAAGTGTTTGTCCAAACATTGGACCAAGTTTTATTATGCATCTTTAGTTTTTGCATAATTGAGGTTTAATAAATTAAATTAAATAATGATTTCAAATAATTTAAAAGCTTACCAATAATATCATTTATTTAATAGCTCATCAATCAGGTACAATTATTTTAATAAATTCAACAATCTACACACTACAAGACTAAAAACTTTAAGGAAAATATAGTGCAAAAATAGCAATAAAGCAATCATAATAAAATATAACAATAAATGGATCAATGAGCTAATAAGCTAAAGTTAAACAGATGAAGAATTAACAAAAAAATCTTTACCAAATATGGCAATAACAGTCAATAAGCGTAGATTCTAAAAATTAGTTTCATCATCGGTTTCGAAAAATTATGAGAAACTCAGACCAGAGAAACTCATTCATATAAAAATTTGAAAAGTGGTGATCGTCTGAGTCGAGCACTAAAAGGTTGTTCTAAATGTCTTCGGTCATTATGTGACCTCGTGTTCATCCTGGAATATCTCGGTTGAGTGAAAGTTGGCATTGGAGGAACGGGAAGAGCAATGGCGTTGTTTCCTTGTGCCTGGAATACATGGAAATGGGGCGGAAGGGGGACTTGGAAAGTTTGACCTCCGGCTCGAATAATGGCGGGCATTGGCATCTGCTGAGGCGGGAAATTTGAGCTACGTTGGTGAGGGGCTCGTTCAGTCTCATAATAATTTCTCCTGTTCATTGGTGGTGGGGCGTCAACTCTGCGCTCAATTTCAAAATTCTTAGGCTGTTGTTTTTGAATGTTTTGATGGTTGTTGCTTTCTTGTTGAATATGATTTTGGACAAGTTTATGGAACGGCATTGGTCTCTGCTCAGGAGGGAGATACAATTGGGGATGAAGAGATGATTCTTGTGAAATGATGTTTTCATAATTCTCATTACGAATTGGACGATCAGAGTTGAAAATCATATCTTGGAGCTGTGGCATACCCATTTCTTGAATTTGGGGTGAAGACATGATGTCTTGAATTTGGGGTGAAGACATGATGTCTTGAATTTGAGGTGAAGACATAATCTCTTGGAATTGGAGTTGAGGTGTAATTCTTTCTCGCATTTGAGGAGGTGAAATAATTTCCTGGATGTTATTTGATCTAATTGGTGTTTGTACCTGGGCCGGTTCAGCTTTCACCGGTTCGGGTTCAGAAATTGATTTTTCTTCTTTTTCCTCATTATTTGAGATAATTGACATTGTGTACATTGGAGGAAGTTGTTCAGAAGTTGATTGGATTGAAAGTAACTGAGGTGCAGGTTCGGTTCTTTGCTGGGTTTCTGGAGCTGAAATTGTTTGAACTTGCTCTTGGACAATTTCTGGTTGAGATCTCTCTGGTTGTTCATTGGTAGAAATGGACATTATTGGAATCCGAATATCTTCATTCTTTTGTATTATGTTTGGGTTGTTGACTCGGGTTTGGCTTAAAGGCTCAGCTTCCATAGGAGGAAACTCAACCTCTGAAGTGTCATTTTCGGGTTCAGCATTTGTCTGGTCATCTTGAGTTTGTGGTTGGTTATCTCCATGCATCATGTCTTCGATCCCTTGTACTTCTGGTTGGAGATTGAGATGAAATAATGAGTTGGGTAATTGTTGGTTAGTATTCGCATTGTTTTCCACTTGCATGGTATTTTGATATTGAGTGGTCGCAGGTTCAGGAATGTCTTCAAGAAGACTGACCGAGGTTCGAATATTGTCTTGACTATCCACTTGTTGGATCATTTGTGGAATCTTTTGCATCATTAAACTCATTTGGAGTTGTGAAACTGACTCTGCTGGTGGACTCATAGTCTGAATACTCCGCTCTTCTTCTTCTACTTTTTTAACTTCTTCGACTTGCTGTCTTTGAACTGGAGCTGGCTCTACTTTTTCTGGCTCTGTTTGTTGGAGCTGAATCTCTTGCCGTTGTTGTTGTTGAAGTCGAACAGGAACAGAAATTATAGGTTGAGAATTTTCAATTGGCTGCTGAGCTGAGCTTGGCTGTGATTGTTGTTGCAATTGTTGAGCATTTGGATAAAATTGTTGCTGTTGAACTTTCTGTTGGACTTGTGGAGCACTTTGATATTGTGATTGTGGAGAAAATTGCTGTTGGACTTGAGGGACAATTTGATATTGAGGTTGTTGTTGCGCAGCTTGATATTGTTGTTGAGACGAAAGTTGTTGTTGCTGTCTTTGGAACATAATTGGAAGAGGCTCAATTTGTTCAATTTTTTGTTCTTGTGTTGTTTGTTGTTGAATTTGTGGTTGCTGAACTTGTTGTTGAACTTGTTGCACTTGTTCTTGTTGAACAATAGCTGGGAGAGATTGTTGTTGTTGAATTGGCTGCTGTTGAGAAATTGTAAAAGGCTTTACTTCTTCAATTTGTTGTTGTTGTTGTTGTTGTTGAGGTCGAGACCGTTGAGATTGTTGAGGGAGTTCTAATGACTGAAGCCCCATTGAAAGTTCGCGCTCATTTTCAATTTGGCTTTGTTGTTGTTCGGGTTGTAATTGTTGTTCCATGGGAAGTTCAAGATGTTGAAGGGCCATTGAAAGAGGCATTCCGGTATCCATTACTTCTCGGAGTTGTTGTTGTTGCTGTTGTTGGTGAAGTTGTTGCTGCTGTTGTTGGAGTTGACGCATTTGTTGATAAGCTGCTGCAATCGACTGGGATTCATCCAATGGGGATTTTTGTTGAGACTCAACGGGACTAACTTCTTTGGATCTTTCTTCCTTGGGTTGTTCATATGGAGTTGGAAGATTTTGCATCATTTGTTGCATTTGCATAAATTGAGCATTATTGCTGGCGAATGTTTGAGGCTGGGCGGGTTTGATTTGAACTGACTCTGTTACTTTTATTACTTCAATTGGTTGTTCGTTTTGAGCCATTCTTTGTTGTTCTTGGATTGGAAGAGGAGGATGAGGAGCCATATTTAGCCTCAATTGCTCTCTTTGGAATAATTCTGGTTGAGCCATTTGTTGTGGCTGTTCTCTTGCTACTACTTGGCTTTCAACTTGTGGTTGCTGCTGTTGTTGTTGTTGGATTGGAATTTGGATGGGCATTTGCTGGAACATTTCAGGTGTCTGGAAAGTTCGCATCATTTGTTGTTGTGGAGGTGGAAGGAATGGATAAGCAAGTTGTTGCTGCATTTGAATAGGCATTTGCTGTTGTGGTTGGAATGCTGGAGCTGATTGAACACTCCGAATTTCCCCTTGTGGAAATTGTGGTTGTTGCATTTGAATTGGAAGTTGTGAGGGTTGAATTTCAGCCGGTCGAGCTCTTAATTCTGGTTGTGGCTCCCTTTGGATCATTTGAGGAATTGGGTTCACATTTTGAACAATTTCTTGTCGAGCCACTGAGGGAGGAATTTGAGGGAAATTATTTTCAACCGGAGTGGACTGAGGAGCGAAATTAATTTGCATTTGTTCTTGGAAATTTCTCATTTGTTGCATTTGCATTGGAGTTAACATGTGTGGAGATTGGATAAATTGCATTGGCATCATGGCGAGGTTTTGGCCAACTTGAGGTTGTTGTTGTTGGGGTTGAATCATTTGAATCGGCTGTTGTGGAGTTTCTGGTGCTT
The DNA here is from genome assembly GCA_034687125.1 of Neelides folsomi. Classification (NCBI taxonomy): domain Eukaryota; kingdom Metazoa; phylum Arthropoda; class Collembola; order Neelipleona; family Neelidae; genus Neelides; species Neelides folsomi. Next base: position 170,716 of record JAQGBZ010000113.1, read on the forward strand.
GATGATTTTGAATCATTTGAGGATTTTGGAACATCATTGGCATAAGTGGAGAATTTGGTGGGCCATTTTGAAATTGTTGCTGGTAAGGTGAGACAAGTGACGGCATGGTTCTCAATAATGGATCTTGTTGTTGTTGCTGTTGTTGCTGCTGAATTTGTTGAATTTCAGGCTGAGCTTGCATTTGAGGAATTGCTTGATTCATTTGAATGATATTTGGTTGCTGAGGACTTTGTTGAATCATTGAGGGTTGAATTGAATTTTGCATTTGAATATATTGTTGCTCGGATTGTTGTTGTTGAATTTGTTGCATTTGTTGTTGATGGAACTGTTGTTGAATTTGTTCTTGCTCTGATTGCTGTTGTCGCACTTGTTGTTGTTCCTGTTGTATTTGGTGTTGCTGTATTTGTTGCTGTTGTTCTTGCTGTTGTTCTTGCTGTTGTTGTTCTTGAAGCTGATTTATTTGCTGCTGTGCTTGTTGTTGTGCTAGCTGTTGTGCTTGCTGCTGTTGTACTTGATGTTGTTGTACTTGCTGTTGTTGTACTTGCTGCTGCTGTATGCGTTGTTGTGCTTCTTGCTGTTGTTGGAATTGTTGCTGAGCTGCAAATTGTGATGGGTAGAACATTTGAGGTTCTGAAAGCTGGCTCATCATGTTATCAATTTGCTCCCGTTCACTTTCATTTTCTTTCCCTTCAGAGACTCGAAATTCATTGACAGCTTGCGGATCTTCATTTTCCTCCACTGACCCTGAATTACCTTCTTGAAATTGTTGATCTTCAACACTGCCACTTACGTCAGCCTCGCGATGATCTTGGGGTTGAGCTGCATTTAAACCCTCAACCTGCTCGGCCTGCTTGTTATCATTATTATTATTATTCCCATTATGCAAGGAGAGGAGTTGGTTCGTGAATAAAGGAGTTGAGTCAGTTTCAATCTCAATCCCGACCGCTGGTTGACTTACGGCCATTTGCTGTTGAATATTTTCAACAATTTCCATTGCTTTTGCAGCCAACTCCTCTTTTTCTCTATTATCATTATCCTCATTATTAACAAGACCGTCAACATTGGCGTTGCTAATTGAAGATTCTTGAGGTTGGGAATCTGATTGTGTAGGCACTGTAGTTGTTGACTTCGTGGCCTGTTGTCCAACAATATGATTTTGAATTGCTTGCGAAAACAATTGCTCCGTATTCGTATTCAATTCTAATTTTACAATCATGGGACTTGGTTGATACAAGTTGGGGACGAAAGGAGTGATTGTGTACATTGGGCTCATTTGTCCATTTCCATTCATTAAATTCACCATTTGTCCGGTTCCATGTGGAGGACTCAACATCATGAACTGTTGTTGTCCGTTGGCTCCCTGTCGCACCACCAATGAAGGGCTGTTGGTTAAAAAGTTGCTCATTGGATCCTCTTGGCCTGTAGTTGAATTTTTAACATCCGTAAGCATGTTTCCGAAAATATTGAGCGGAACTGGGCTTTGAACTACGTGGTGTGGCTTTTGATGTTGCTGCATGGACCCAAATAATAATGCTGGATTTAAAGGTTTCACAACTTCGTTTCTCGTGCTGGCACTCCCAGCGAGTTGTGAAAAAGAAGGCTCTTCAAGATCAACAATTGATTTCTTTTCATCTTTGAAGAGAGGAGATTTGATGTTGTTGCTCGTATTGAGAGAAGTTCCCTTCTCGATGGCTTGTTTCTCCACTTTGGAGGGATTTTTTCCCAAAGACTCGCTTTCCTCGTTATTTGGAAGGAGGAGATCATAGGGACGATGTTGAGTTGGTTCTTTGCGAGAGAATATCCTTGAACTAGAAACATCCCGTTCTTCTGACGTCTCAAAGGAATCCTCCAGACTCGAAGTTTCCACATCTTGATTGTAGGTGAGCAACTCTTCCTTTCTGACCTTCTTCACATCCGCTCTGTTACTGGGATTTTCTCTCTCGGTTGTATAATATTCCGGCCCCGACGGGCTTTTCAATTTCTCACTATTCGTCTCTGCGCTCACGCTGGTGGAAATGGAAACTTTGGTTTGCGACGTTTTGTTATTCATTCGCCCAGTAGTTGTCAAATCCTCTCGACCCATCATTTTTCCAACAAAGTCCGAGTCCTTGGCCGTGGCTTGGAACTGACTATGGAAAATTTGGATTTCTTTGTCGTTGGGAGTATCGCCGATTTTGTGGGGCGGGTTGGTGAACATGACAATCTGGCCGTCTTGGATTACCGAGTAGTGCGGGTTCAAAACGAGTTTTGTACCTTCTTTGGCCTGGGATGGAGTAGTAGAGTCCAAAGACATTGGAGTGGAAGTGGAACCAAGAGTCTCTTGAGGACTCACGGAGGTCAAAGGACTACTTGTTGTAGTTGTAGTAGTGGTGGTGGTTGTCGTAGTGGTGGAAATTGGAGTTGTCGTCGTTGTTGTAGTTGGAATTGTTGGAATTGGAGGATTGGCCACTTGGCTGTATTTAGGAGAATAATTAACGTTTTTGAAAACCTCTTCCATTTTTTTCTTTTCTTCTGCTACTTGGATTTTATGGGTTTCGGATTCGGTTTTGAATTGCTCTTCTTCCTCGCTGGACGAAGGTGTAATTGGAATTTGCTGTTCAGCTTCGGGAATAATCGGACCTGGCATGGCCCATTTAGATTTATCTTCAACTTCAATCACTTCCTCGTGAGAATCTAAGAGAGAGGGATAATAAACCTTTTCTTGTTCAGCAGACTTTTCATAATTGCTATTCAAATGCTCTTTGCTCCCTGGCTCAATCTTTTCCTCTTGCTCATGGAGGATGGAAGGAGACACAACTTGGTCTTCTTTGTCATCAATGATAACTTTACCCGTTTGGGCTCCGGATTCGCCGAGTGGAAGAATCGTGATATTTTCTTTTAAACTTTCTCCTGATTTCTTCTCGGTGACGTTGACACTGTTAGCGATGTGATTTTTAAGGATTTTCTCGGCGAAGACCTTTGGGACTTTGAAGGAATCTTTGTACTTCATTTTACCATTTGGTTCCATTTCCACTTTGTACACTTCGTAGTCTGAAGGAACGTTTTGGAATTGACCGCCGCGTTGGTAGTCTTGCAATTTCTCAATTTCAGCATTTGGTAAAATGAGATCTTTGAAGTTTTCTTTGTCTGACTTCAACGGATTAAATTCAAATTCTTCTTCTTCGTCCTCATCGTATTTCTTGAGAGAGTCGTCTTCGTCTTCATCTCCTTTACTATCCAAATTCTCCTCTGAAGAGTCATCAATGAATTCAAAGGATTCACCATCGTTCATCAATTTCTCGATATTTTCTTGTTGGTTAATGGGTACATCTTGGTTCGCATGTTCAATCAAAATCTTCTCATTTTCCTTCGCTTCCCTTCCAGCTCCCTTGTTGAAAAAAGTGTGCAAGTCGACAAACTTTGAGGGCTCTTGGAAATTGAGATTTCCTAAGTTTAACTTTTCTTTGTCGTTTATTCCGAGCGTTATTACTTTTGGACCATTTTTAGTGTAATCTTGAAACCTGGATAAAATTATGATTAATATTTAATTAGCCGTTATTTATTTTTATACATATTTATCTTGTAAAATTTAACTAATTTTTATATATAGTATAGATGTTGTTTCAATTTCAAGGTAGGTCTTTTAATCTAAGTAAGCTAATACACATTTCACATTATTATCTAAGGGCTTTATCAGTTAAATAAATAAATTTGAAATAGGTAATTACTCTGGGATGTGAACTTGTCCAATGAGCTTCTCAATTTCATCGTCACTCAATCCGAGTGATTTCGGGTCAACGAGTTCAACATCATCGGGTAAATTGTGGTTGATGACCTCTTTGCCGAAGATTATTGCGGTAATCTAATAAGTAGTTGGGTCAAAGTGAGTATTATATGTAATTATATACAATTAATTCAATTTGTGATTTTACCTGGAGCAAGAGGAAGATCCGAATCATGGTCGGGGTAAAAGGAGCAGCTCGAACGTTCCTCACCCACTGGGATTCATGAGTCAACTGAGTGTAGCCGGAATGCGACCATTAGGATAAAGAGTGTCACATTTAATTCTGGCTTGAGAACAGGATCGTTTGCTCCGCCTGAAAGTGATCTCAATTAGAGTCACCTCTCCCACAACACTCGATGAAAAGTGAAATTGGTCTTTTCATGCAACCCCTTCAACTTGCAGTTCTCCGTTAGTGAAAATTCACAAAGACATTAAACCTGTTTCCTCTCATTCCTTCCCAAAAAAATGATTTTGCCCTCCGTTTGATAAACATTGATGAATTTAATGGTATTGAAGGAAATAATAACGATTGATTTTCATTCCTTCTCTTAAGACCTACATTAGCAGATAACTATGCAAGTACGCTCGTAGTAAAAGGAAATTGAAAACTACCATGTACAATTTTCTTATTGGCGCCTCCTTTGTTTCTCACTATTTTTTTCTGTCAAATACGAAATCTGGAATTAATGCGAGATTATTTGTTCTATTAACTTTGTTGACCCCAACTTTCGATTATTATTGAGGATAAACTCGATTTCAAAACATAATTTAATGTTGATTGAAGTATGTTTTGATGTTTCACTTTGACGTCCTGATCAGTATAAAGGAATAAGGATGCTTCTCTCATCATTGTTCTTGACGGCTCATATGATTAACTTTAATGGGGTTTGCTATAATTATTTTTGTTAAATCTCTAATGAAAGTGAAATGGGTAAATGGATCATTCCAAGGTCATATTTCATCTATCTAAAGTTGGAGAATAAAAATAAATGAATCTAAATTGAAAGTTGAATCTCCTGAATAGATAGTCTTGTTCGGTAGTTTCTTGAAACAGTGAGTGTATTTGTAAGGAGCATCTTTTCGCACGTCGCTTTCACTCTTTTATCGCTTTACAATCGTCGTGTCACATTCTTCTGCTTTATACAGTGTATGCATTTTGTTAATTTAGAGGAATCCTGAAATGTGTAAGGATTAAATTCATTCATAAATGCATTTATTTGACTATTCTCCACAATAAAGTTAAATGCAAAATACAGATATCAGATATCTCTGTATCTGTATTAGGTACTTATTTTTTATTCTAATACGATTACTTTTTAGGAATATAATATGAATAATATCAATAAGAATTTTCATTACATTAAGAATTTCTCGAAATATAAATAAGTTAACAATTTAGGTCATTGTCATTACCATTAACCATTATGCTTAAGCAATAAATAAATAAATTTTTAATATTTATATAATTCTTTTTCGTAAGAATTCAACCATGAAATGAACTTAACATTGATTTTCCAACATTAATTTTCAATTTATGTTTTCATGTAACATACTTCGAGGTACTATGATTGGTTTAGATCGGAAATGATTTTAAAAAACGAACCTTTTATCTTGATTAAATGGTTATGTTTACATTTATTCATCATGAGACTAAAGGTATATTAAATGATAAATCATCGCAAATCTTCATTCTTTTAGAAGCTTGGTATTAAAGTGGAAGGTTTATTATAATTGATTGATTTGTATTTTTGGAAGTGGCCGAATTACGGCTTTCCAATTCCAATGAAGCGAATTTTGAAGATTTTATTTTTTATATCATATATTATTGAGGCTTCATCCAAATTTGAAATTCCACAGGATTATGTCAAAGGTTAATTTACAATTACCTACCTTAATTTTAATAAATAGTATTAAAAGAATAATTTTGCTCCTATCATATACAGATTCTTTGCCTATTTCAAACGAAGGAAAAAAAGGTGTTGTAAATGTTAAATTCAACATTTATGTCGAAGCTATAAATCCTATTAAAGCAGCAGATATGGATTTTAGGTTGTAATAGTATTTATATCGCTGTAAAATTGATTATATTTATTTCATTATTCCTTTTCTTCCTCAATAAAATATTTTCATTACTATTCAATTATTTAATTTTAATTTTAGTTTATTCTACATTTTCAGAATGAAATTATATATTTTTCAATCCTGGGTAAGTTTTCATAATTTATTTAATCTATGTAAATTCTGAATTAGCACTTTAATGAAATTAATGATTATTTGACTTAATTGAAGGAGGACAAAAGATTGAATTTCTCTGAAGATCAATTCGGAAATAATGAACATATTCTTCTTCCCCAAGAACTGACAGAACAGATTTGGCATCCTGATCCATTTATTGTCAATGCTAAAAACACGGGTTTCGTTTAGTTATTTTCACCAAACTGCATTATCGCATTATCAAATCAAACCACACTTATTCCAAACTCGAACATTATCTGTCTAAATAAAGTCCAAATTAACTTTTAGTATACCTTAATTATTAGTTACCAGACATTAAAATATTATTTCTAATCTGTTTAATTTATCTGAATTATAGAAGTTGGACAGCTTGTTCAGAAGCAAGTGAGCGTCTACATTTATAGAAATCAAACAGTGGCTTCTTCAACCAATTTGTTCGCTACTGTTGCTTGTGCCATGCAATTTCAGTATTATCCGTATGACACTCAAACTTGTCCAATGATCATTGAAAGTTGTAAGTTGAAATGCCGGAATTTACAAATACTTTAATGCATACATAGTGTCATTCCGACATAAAATAATTCCTAGATATTCAGAAATGGCATGATTAAAATTGAATCTATTAAGAATTAATCAATTAAAACATATATTTTATTTTTAAGATTCTTATGACTTAACAAAAGTATTTTATGAATGGGCTCCAACGAATGCTTTTGTAATTAATCCACAATTAAGACTTCTTCAATTTGAAGTACACAGACCTCTTTACGTCAAGCAAGAAACTTTTGATCGACTCAAAGAAGGTCATCAATGATTGAACAAATTAAATTTTATTAATGATTCGTTCAAATAATAAGTATGTTAATTGATCGTAATTATTATTTATGTATTACTGTTATAGTATATCACCGATCAACATGAGAAAACTTTAATAAATTGGCCATTTTATAATTTAATGTTTATAGAAAGAAAATTTTCTCGGCTTATAGCTTTTTTTCGATTTGATCGACTTTTGGGGAATCATTTGATCCAAGTAAGTGAATGGGCCTCAATCTGAAATAAATACTTGTGCATTAATAATAAAACTATTCCGCTTTCATTTTTTATTGACGTTGGTTGAAATTCTTAATAGGTGTTTGCTCCCTGTTCTTTGGTCATTTCTTTAAGTTGGTTCAGTTTTTGGTTGGATATGGATGCCATTCCAGCGAGAGTTTCAGTCATTGTTACTTCGATGCTGACATTGGTCACTCAATTCAACGGATTGAAATTGGATCTCCCTCCTGTGGCTTATGTGAAAGCAGTTGATATTTGGATGGCAGGCTGCATGATTTTCATTTTCGGAGCTTTGGGAGAATTCGTAATTGTGAAAGTCGTGTCAAACATCACAGAAGACAAAATTAAGGATTTTGAAGATAAACAAAAGGCTTTAGCCGCTGCAGAGAAAGAAACTATGTCACCAAATATCGACTTAGGAGACAAATTTTCATTGGATGAACCTCGAAACAAAAGCGAAGAGTTGGAAGGAATGACAAGAAAAGTTTGTTTCAATAATAACAAAATACAATTAAAAGTTCAAATTCTATAAACGTTTATATGAATCTCAATCTAATGATAAATAATAAGTGTTTAATGATATTTTGATATTTTTTTTATTATTTTAGCCATTTAAATTAAGCCGTTTTATTGTGCTTGAAGATCTTGTGATCAAATCACCATCCAGCGGAGCTTACCCAAAACGAGGAAGTGTATTTGATCGAGAAAGAACAAAGGAAGATAATGAGGAAATTAATAGAAAAATATCAAAGTTGAAAGTTGAAATTTCAGCTTCTTTCTTAAACACCAAAATCCCTTTGGTTTGGGTTCAGTCGAAGAAGAACAAAAGGAAAGTTCTTTGGAAAGAAATCGACAGCATCTCACGTTGGGCTTTCCCAACAACCTTTTGCTTTTTCTCACTTATTTATTGGCTTGTATTGTGGATTCATAGGAATTTTATGTTGCCTTCTGGGCCATACAATACTAACATTAAGTAAGTGATGCAATACATTAACATAATATATTAAACAACAGTAAAGGAGTAGGTAAGTTAGATTAAATAAACTATACTTATGAGTATAAGTTAAATAGTGAAATAATGTACAAATATTTTTCAAAATCATTTCAAATATTTTGTAGATACCTACTTACCTACTTTAACCATCTTCATACGTAGAATAATATTGTAAATACATAGAATAGACGAAAGGAAAATATTTACGTAAGACTACTTGTATTTAAGGAAAGATTAACATTTTATCAGTAGCGTAAAGGCGAATGACTAGGAAAATATTAATACTTTCATAAGTATATTGGTGCTTAATGTAATGTAAATTGTAATACTTAAGCTAGTTATTGATTAATAATTATAAATGATATGAGTTAATCTGTAAACATGTGTATTTTATAATAAAGTATAACTTGAATTATTGTATGTGAGCGTATGTTTTTTTGACGATATTTGTACTATAACATAATAACAACACTTATGTGGGTACTACGTAGTAAGTATACTGATTCTTAAAGTGTTTAATTTCAAAATTTTGTGCACTTTGTTTAATAGATTATAAATTATAACAATACCATGTCTAGCATTTAATCTTATATTTATATATTGTATAATTCCATTTACGTTGATATATTATATCACATTATATTTATGTTGAAACTTCGAATGCTGATTGCTGACGCAAAAAGAATGTCAAGCTATTGAAAGATTAAAGTTCGAGAAAATATAATAATTTACTCTTTGTACTTTATTGAAGCAACTCTCAAGCCAAACGAAAATATTATTTTGGTTTCTTCTATTTAGTTTTAAAACATCTAATAAATATATTTGCTATATATTTTTTCAAATAGTGACATTTAAAAATTCTTAAAATATCGAAGAATACAAATACTGCTACCTATAAAAATTATTTGTTTAACAGTATCATAATCGGTTGATAAACATGAAAGTTTTTATTCGAACTCTTGTTTTTATCGGATCTTCTCTTCTATTTGCCAGTGCTTTGGTAAGAAATTCTGTGTATTTTTATTAAAATTGTTATTACAGACAGCCCACATATTATTAAACATCGTAGATAAATTATATAAATATAATAACTATATTTGTCGATAATTTTATTATTGTTTTTGCATAAAGATATTATCCTAATGCTGACATTATTGTTTCTTAAAATAATATGTTAGATTCAACGTTCTGATAAGCGTAATTCTGGAATCTATCAAGTTCAATTGGAAGATTTTCATATTAATGACGTGAATTCGAGCTATCCATTATATTACGGATGGTTCTTGGACGAACAAACAGCAAACTCCCTTCAAGCGATCAAAGACATTTTTTTCTCTAGTGCTTACCTCAATGTCAGCACATTTCGTTATTTCATAGATATTGCGTGTGAAAAGGAAGAAATTGATAATCCATTTAAATATTTTAAAAAACCGAGAGATCCAAATACCGGAGAATTTGATCCACTGTATCACATTACGTCAAAATTTTGCAACAGAGAGGATTGTTCTCCCTATTCTGATCATGTTAAAGATTTTCTCAATCAAACATTCAAATCTCATTTGGTCGGTCTGTTTATTACCGAAAGAACCTTTGGAATAAGAATTAATTTAACAGAAGAACAAATACCCCTCTTCGACAATAACAAATTTTCTCAAATGAACAACAATAAAAAAGAAATTTTGACAAATGAGAGAGATTATCCCGGATTTACTTTTCTTCCACAAGAACAAAATTTCAAACCAACAACGTCAAAGGCTCATATTACATTAGGATGCGCACCAGGTTTGTTGTTTGTACATATTTACTTTATTTGTTTTAATTATTTTTTAATATTGTATAAATATTTCATAGATTTTATTAATTGATTTAGGTGTTGAGGCTTATGTTACTGGAAATGATCTTATAAATATAATAATGCTCGAATCGGATCCCGGAGTTGCTTATCTCGATTTTAAAATCAACGATGGAACTCAATTTGCCTCTACTTTGAGACAATACTTCACAAGAGAAGGAGAAACAGTTTTTGTTTTTTATCCTCATAATCAAATGATAATTGATACCCGCTTTGAAGAATATTTGTAAAGTTAAAACTCCGATCATTTAAGAATTTCTAATGCAATATATTTATACTTATTTAGAGTACCATTTTACGATACATAAAATTTATTTTATTTGGTATATTGCTATACAACATATTACATAATGGAATCTTCAATAAATCATAATCAATTTCGATTACAATTTTTATTTTTTCGAGTATATAAAAATACATTAATCCTTGGTAATATAAGGAAATAAAAGATTTATGATTTACTTCAAACCAT